>CM075189.1:33637049-33767049 GCA_037577475.1 Chaunax sp. Z400 | reverse complement strand
CACACGCAAACACATGCTTCAGCACTGACTGGCCCTCCGCACTGCTACTACTACTACTACTACAACACACACACACACACACACAACACAACACAAACACAAACACACTCCAAGTGCTGGCATTTACAGGAGACTGCGGCAGCTAGCCTGGGCAGCAGGCTGCGCATTCTCCAGGCATGAAAGGCAGCTAATTAAGAAGGAAATTAAAGGGCGAGATTCGATGATAGAATCCAAATAGAGTTTAGCTGAGCGGTGAGAGAAAATAGAAACAGTGAAAGAGTGTGTGTCCCTCTCTTCTCTTCTCCCCTGTTCATTTATTATGTACAGTTGAAAATACATGAAAAGTCCTGAAGATGGCGGCTTATTGAGAGGAAATGAGATGGAGCGATGCTTTGACGGACTCTAAGTAAAGTTGAGAAGAGAGTGAAAGATGTGTTCTCTCTCCTAAATCTACCTTAGCTAAACCTTAGCTCCTCGCCTTCCTCACCTTTGCTCCCATTGCTGCTGTTGCCCTTCGTCTGCCTGACATTATAATATTCATCAAAGACCTCCTATCTCTTGCATCAACATGCATCCTGGGATTGTTTTCAGACAGAGCAAACACATCCAATCTGAGTGCAAATGAGCTCATATTGAATTCAGGATCTGCATGTAAAGTTTCTCTGTGGATGATTTTGGCACCGTTCACAGCAAAGCGTAAATGCACTGTGGTGCAAGTGAGAGTTATCAAGCTGTGTGAACGGAAACAAAGCACATCAAACAGGCTGCAGGCAGATGAGACGGCAACACAGACTGCAGGGTTAATGGAGCAAAGGGTTCGTTTTTCTGCTGATTCTGAAGGACATTTTATGGCAGGATGTAAAGTGTGATGAAATTTTTAAAAAAAGAAGAAAATAGAACATTGGATTTAATATGCATACTGGCTCTGTAAATGTCAAGTATATACTGTATGTAGGAAAATCATAATTAAACTGTCTGGATATGATTTGCATGCAGTGTTGGGGAAACTTCTATGGGAGCATAGGTTTACTACCAGCTACTTCACACTGGAAGAAGAAGACCTATGAAATCTACTGTTTTTATTTAAATTCAATATTTGATAAAACATAAGGTAAAACGTGACATGCCAATTTAAAAGGCCACTCAAACCACAAACAAACAAATCGATAAATCAAACAATCAATCAATCGGTGGGGAAAGTGCCACAAAAGACAGCACTGATGTATGCAAAGCAGACCTGACCAGCTTATCTGAACATTTGTATATCAATAATAACTATTATTGATTTACACCTAATATATCCAAGTTTAGTTTTACAAATTAGATTCACAACAATATGTTTTTTCACAGCTGAGCTGATAATCCATTTTCCTGGAACACTCCTGAAACACAAGCCTGTGCATAAACCATCCCATCTAGGAATGTTGTGTTTTTGTTGTATTTTTGTTGTGTTTTTGTTGTATTAACGTTGTATTTTTGATGATCTGACTGAAACTGAAACAGTAAAGATAAATACTTAGCTGGTACCTTGTCAGACTGTTGACCAACTAAACTAGAAAAGCACTCAAAGAACAAACAGCCTTCAAAAAATTAAAAATTAAAATAATTCTCCAATGATAAAAAATCAAACACCTTATTCATCGAACCTGTAAACATACTCATAGCATTTTCAATTGTATTTATCATTAGTAGTATCAACAAAATAGGTTTTTGCATAATGGTGGATCAGAATCTATTCTTCATCTGGATATAATTTTTTTTTAAGATATGAACATGTACGCTATTATTAAATATGATTGAAATTCAAAGAAAAACTTGCTTGCCATCAAACTTGCTTCGTTTTAAATAAAACTGAACGATAAAAAAAGAGACAAGGAAAGTTGGCAATGCTCTTCATGCAGCACACATATTAATCTGTCACAGACACATGGGATCCATATTGGTGGCAGTGTCATGACTCTACCTCCTCCAGAGTCCTGCTATGCATATTAATGGAACAGAGTTGTTCCTGCTGGGATGTTTTCATTTTTGTTGGTCCATTATTATGATTTTTCAAGATATTGCCAAAATATTAAAAAAAGACCCTACATCCCAAAGAGATGGTTACTTACAGTAATTTCATTGGTCCCATGGAATATGTAATATTCATATATATATATATATATATATATATATATATATATATATATATATATATATATATATATAACATTATTTTGTTGCACCAGCTGATAAAATAAAATCAAGCAAATTCAACAAACCCTTTTTTTCTTTTTTTTGAGTGTATTTCACAGTTTTCAAAGTTAAAACATGATCCAGAATCTGCATCCAAACTTACATTTACTTCCAAACTGAGTCACTTTTCCTTGGCCCAGGATCCACCCTTACACCAAATTGCATCAGACTATGAGCAGCGTGGACACTGATACTAACAAACCTTTTACTTGTGCTGTGGATAGAATAAAAAAGGGGTCTCTTAGAATTAAGTTAACTCTGAAAATGTTCTGTTTGCAACTTGTTCCACTTCCCTCATGTGGTCTAAAAATACCCTATTTACCAAAATGATGACTTCTAATGTTATTCAGATGTATTTTCCTGTCTTTGTTCAACATTTGCAGAACTCGTGTTCTCCGTTTAGCATTGAGCACACACGTGTGAATACACGGGAATGCTTGCAGCATTAATTTCATTTTCTACTGTATGATCTCTGCCTCCAAGGTCATTAAATGGAAGGAAGAAGAGAGAAACATTAGCAGCACTGCCGTGGGTCAAATGCAATTTACATGAAAGAATGAGTAGAATGAGAAAGAAAAAGAAAATAAGAGAAAAACAATCAATCTGAAGCAGAGAAACGATGAAACAAGTAAACCAATGAAGAAACCAATCAGTAGGTGATTAATAGCAGCTCAGTCCTTCCTTGGAGACGTATGTGTTACTATGAGGAGGAGTGTGTGAGTGTTGGGTGGAAGAGTGAGAAAACAATCAGTCCTGCTCTAGTATTCTTTCATCCAGTCACCCTTTTATTGACATGGTCTGGACCTTCTCAGTGATGCAGCCCTCTGAGCTGGAGGAGCCTGCAGACAGGATGGGTTCAGGGTTTTTGTAGTTCTTTATGTTTTGTTTTTTTACTGTCTGCAAAGTACATTTTAGAATCTCATGGGAGAACAAAGTTTGAACTCTGCTCTACTGTGTTCACAGCTTCCTCCTTTGCTTTCCTCCATCCATCCTTCTTTTCATCTCAGACTCATCATTAACATTGTTTTCTAATAGCTCCTGTCAGTCACAGTGAAGCTGTGCTTTTTATTTCACTGTCTAGCCTCCAGACTGAGCCACAGTTAAAACAGTGCGGTTCAAAGTGCTTGTGTTTGTCTGCTTCTTTCTTTCTTTCATCATTTTTTCACTTTATTGCTTCATTGATGTCTTCTTCCCTTCCTTCTGAGTTCCATGTTAGTGCTGACTGTGGTCCCTTTGGTTTTCCATGTTTTGATATGATTGTTAATTACTGTTTTTCCTCACTTTCTCCATGCATTAATTTAGTTTTGCTTCCTCTGTTTTTCCTTCATGTGCCTCATTGCTGCAATGATAATCATGTTTTTTTTTTGTTAACTATCCTTCCTTTCCTTCATCTTTATTCTGCTCCATTAACCCTGGGCTAAAGAAATTCCACTTAGGATGTAGTATATAACTATTCTGCTTAATTGCCTCTATATTATTTTTCTTACTCAATGCATTTGGACAGGCATGTCTTGTATTGGTACTTTCACCTCAAGTCCAGTTAATCACTGCCACGATTCGTCTTTTGGTACAATATGTTTGGAGAAAATTAATTTATATGCAACTTGAAATTGTTTGGGGTTTTAGCTTGTATATCCACAGGTTTTTTATCAGATAACATACAAGCTGTGTCCCAGACTGGATACATCGCAGCGGTGCAACTAGGCCCGTCTCAATTCAGAGACTCCATCAGATGGGGCCCACAAATGCAGCCTGCTTTTCCCGGGCCATGAAGGATCCAGCTGAAGAGTGAGTGCAGGGGCAGTAATGGACACCCCATCTGAGGATGAGGAGTATTCTTTCAAATATAAGTACTGGGTTCTGAGTCACTGCAATAGTTTGAGATATGAATGAACCTCAACCTTCATTAAAATAACATGCTGGGTTATAGGACATGAGTGAGCTTCTTACTACAACGAGTTCTAATGAACTAATTAACTCCAGGTGATAATGTTGCTAGGCGACAAGCACAGCGCCTCATAATGAAAGGGCAAAAACGGGAAGAGCTGGTGAGATTTTCCGTACACCAGACCGTCTCATTTAACGGCGTTCAATGCAGCCTGACCTTTGCCGACTACCGTCGACGGACAGGACTTCGTAGGCCGGGTCCTTCAGAGGATGCAGCCCCTGAACTACACTACAGTCTGTATGTCTGTAGATGACAGGGGATATAAACAGTGTTCCAGGAACACAGGAGCAAGTTCATGTGACACTTTTGACTCTTCGAATATGCTGTATGAACATGAAAAGGACAGTTAACCCCAAAGTCAAATATACACAACTATCTATCCTGATTGTTTGGTGTCTTGATGTCTCTCGCTCCAGAAATCACGACTTCTTTACTCAAGATAATCCAGCAGTTTTATGTAGGAACTGTTTTCTTTCCATATGACGCTGCAGAAGGAAAGCAGGCATCTACTGGTGGATGATAGGCAAGCTAACTAAGCTAGTTAACCTCACAGCTCCATCCTGCTCTGTCAGGAGCACAGACCTCTGGTCCATTAGTAGATGCATGTTTCCTCCAGCGTGGAGATACAGCGTAGTATTATCTATTATCTTCAGTAACCAGGTCAGGATAAGACACATGGCTGATGAGCTTTACAAATCCAATTTTCTGCCGGTCCTGGCACCACGAGTGAAATACCATCCAGTTCCATTATATTCAAGGCAGACGTCTCAACAGCAACTCTGGGCAAAAAAAAAAATCAAGATGAATAAATGGGACTACAGGGAAGAGGAAAAGGTATAACTATATTTATTTTGTGGCGAACTGTTCTTTTAAGTGTGAGACGTCATTGGAAGAAATCAATGAATGTAAATAATATCATAATAAGATGTTGTTGTGTGAATCAGTCACATCGGGTCAATACGGAATCCACTCAAGATAAATATGTCAACATAAAAAGATGTCATCCTGCAGTGAATTCATTTCTGGTATAGGTTTGTACTACGTTGTAGAAAATTCTCAGCATAAGGTCCACTTTTTGAAATCCAGAGCTTTCAGCCACCTCATCTTGTGACTGTCATCATCAGGCTCCATCAGATCATCTATCAAACTCCTTCTACTGATGAAGGCCGATAGATGTGGCTAAAAAACAAACAAATGGCTAAATATCTTCTGCCACAGAGGTTTGCTTACATCCATGTTGGTTGGTTGGATCACACACAGGATTACACAAAACCTGCTGGACGGATTCTGTGAAACCCGATAGAACATTACATTCTGGTAAGGATCTGCATAACGAGGCGACATCCCCAAACTGCACAACAATGATTCCCAGTTAATTGTCAGGAACAGTGTGACATCAGCCAGTAAAGCTATAAACAGACTCATGCAGGATTGTTGGGCTTTAGCAGAGGTATGTTCTCTCCAGGGTACCATTTCTGTGTTGAGACTGGTGGTTTTTGTGTCAAACTGGTATTGCTGACATCACAGTGTACACGATGAAAAGTTATGCTACATGATTCACCAGCTGTTCCTGTTTCTGCACTGCAGCGAATAATTAACTTTACTAATGAAGACAAATAAATATGATTTTTATGAGACCAGATCTAAAGTTATGATTTACATACAGATACACTAAAAATAATGATGTGTAAATGTTGAATTAAAGTATTTTCATTACATATAAATATCCCGTTGAATTTCATCCCAAAAATTCAGTGCCTCATGTTGAGTAAATGTGAATAATTTAATATTAACGATTGTGATTAATTACAGGACACAAAATAACACACTGGAAATACATGACTTGTATGTAAACCCTTGAATAAACACATTATGTTTATGTTATGGTGGTTTTCTTCAAGACCTAGTTCATAAGAGGGACATTCCACCCTTTGGATGCTCTGAGACTGGTTTAAACTTTAAACCTGATTGATGGTTGTCATAGTAGCTGCAAGTTAAGTGATTCTAACAGACTGGAAAACATCTACCCCCCCCCGCCACTTTAATGATCATATCATACAGATGGAGAGAATAGGCTTTTATAAATCTAAAGCTCCCAACAGATTTTTAAACATATGGGGTTCATTCAGTGACTATCTTAAAGAAAATTAAATGTTGATTATATTTTGAACTGCTGCATCCCTGTTCTCATGTAATGCTGAGAACACTGCTGTGAACCATGCTATATTATATTTACATCTGGCAGCTCTTTGTGTTCATTTTGTTTGTTTGTCTTGTTTTTTGCTGCTGTTTCCAGTTTACGTTTGTTGTGAATACAAAACTGAAAAAAAAACTGAATCAAACTGAATCGGCACAGTTTACGCTACAATCTGATCTCAGTTCAGTCTGTGTCATTATTATATTCTGTGAGCCATATAAATGCAAACATTCTGGATCACCAGATCTGGAATAATACCTGGATCCAGATCAGACTATGAAGTGTTATATATCAAATGGTGATGTCTTTGTGTCATTTGTGTCAAAGCATCGTCGCCATTATCCATGAAGGTATAAATAAAAGTCTTTAAATTGCCCCTATCCCATAATGGTAAAGAATCATTGAAAAATGATCCAGATCACCATCAAATCTAATGATAGATTGTTCCTTCAGCCATACCTCTATAAAAACACAAACAGACAAACCAATGCCAGCAACAACATTACCATAGCATGAGGTTCATTTCTTCAGTGAATATATGGATGTTTATCCAAAACTCGAGATATCAATATGCCAGGTGAACACCATTAAATAAACGTCTGTTTAATTCAATGACCAAAAATGAACTGACACAGCAAACCTGTGGTTCTCCCCCATAGCAAAATGCTTATTTCCGTCAGCAGCCACTCAACAACAAGACTTAGTGTAGATCTGCATTGATTTTACTGTGAATTAGAGTGAAGCAGCTCCATTAGAGGAGATGAATTCTGAATGAGTGAACTGGCCTCAGGGTGGGCTCCCCTTTGTTTTATTTGCTTCTCTCTCTCAGTCTCATTTCTTTGTGTCTTTACCTCTCTCCCCCTCGGCTATACAGAAGCACCATGCCATTTCTTTTGGTTAACCATTAAATTGAGGAAAATCCCATTTGACCAACAGTTCAAGATCAGATCAAGAAACCTGGAGCTATGCAGCACAGTGACACACGCTTAAATCCACACACACACACACACAAAACCTGTTTCACACACATTCCAACACACACATGGATGTGATTCCGTCTTGGTAAAGCCACGTCCAATGAGCCTATTGAACCAAGTCTATTGATTCTCCTCTCAGTCCTCGCTCTAGCTTGTCCTGGCTTCCGCCGTCCAGCTCTCCTTTTTCATTCTTTCCTCTCTCACCCTCTCTCTGTAATTGATTCTCCTCCCTCCACATCCTCCTGTCACAGGAAGCGGCTCCTGGTCGAGCTCCTTTGACCTTGACACAAACCCTAGACAGGAGGTAGAAAGGACTCTAATCCCACCAGCAGTTTATCACCTCTGTCCAGGTAGAGAAACTGAGATTTTGACTGATTCCACAGCTGCAGGAGTTTCGAAAGGATGTACTACTCCTGGTAACGTGGAGGGATAACATTCCTGAGGATGTACTCACAGTAACAGATCAAGATGGAGCAAACATGTAAAAAAGGCTAACTAAGGGTTATTGTTAATTACAGCCTTGTTTGATGAGCATCAAAGGTTTTTTTATGACCTTCTCCTACATAGTTTTTACCGTCATATTATGGTTTTTCTACACACTATTAGATCAAGCACAACACTAACTGTGGGTACTGTAAAACTTATTTTACCTTTTATTCTCTTGTAATTTTCTACACATTTAATTGTCTCTTCTCTATTTGTTTGCCCTTATTTTGTCCCTGTGCAGCTGTAATACATGATTTTATTCCTCTGGGGGATCAATAATGCATTATCTTTTCTAGGAACATGGGCTCACATCACTAAAAAGAAGTCAAAAACCATCAGGAGAACATAAAGGCGTTTTTTTTTCCCAGGAGAAAATAGTGGAAAGTGAACTGTAAAATTATATCTTTGTAAATGCCCATCACTGTAGCGTCACAGGTAGTAATTCTATACAGATGAGGGGTTTTAGTACGGCTGTCTGGCACTGGAGATGGGTAAAACAATGTTAAATTGATGAATGGTTCCTGAGGTAGAAGTCTGTGGAAGAAAAAAAAGGCGGTGGTTATATTAACTAAAAATCACAATGAAACAGAGAAAATAAAAGATGAACAACCTAAAAAACTGAACAAGGACCAAAACTCCCAAAAACCAAGCAATGCAAGTGGAAGTCAATGAAGAAATACAGTCTAAACGCCTATTACTGACCTGATAATGAGGGGCACACAGCTGTGATCCCATGTGTCTGGGCCCTCTGACAGACAGTAGTTATGGTGTTTCACAATATATAATAATACTATCCTTAGTCAACTATTATCATGAAAAAACAAAAACCATCCATAGTTAGTCTGCACAAATACAAGCATGAAATATTCATATCCCGCCAAAGGTATATGGTTTCATAGTGTAGAAAACTAATGTAAAGTTTTATGACTTCATGATGGGGAATCAATAAGTTGTCTCTGATAATTGCAATTGTTATTAATTGCATATTTGAGAAAAAGTTCAATTCAAACATAAAAATAAATGAAATGCTTAAAATTCCCAAAATAACTTATATCTCCAGTACATGGGAGATGTGTATATAAAGTCTCAGGGAAAAATAAAGAAATTTAAAAATAAAATAAAATTTGAAAAAAATATGAAAAAAATAGTTTTTGAGTTATGCCCCAAAAACCGTAATCTGAGGCAAATTCAATTTATTACCATAGAAAAGAAATGGCCTGACGTTATGAGATAATGCACAGTCAATTTATTTGTTGATTTTACTGTAGGACAGACAATACTGGAAATAATTGACTGTCTGAAATCTAAACCTGTCTAAGACTGCATTTGGAAAATCTTAGCAAAAATTCTGATTTGTAGACGAACACTAGTGTTGACCCTTTGGATCAGAGGAGTTCATAATAAAGTTTAAAAAAAAATATTTTTGAGCTTCACAACAGATCAGTGTCGCAGGATTCTCCTAAATAACTGAAGATGATCAGATATTGTTTTAAAATATAAAAATAGAACAGAGAACAAACATAACATGACAGCTTGTTTGGTGTAATCCAAGTCTCCAGATGGAGACTGAGCTTAAAGTGTTTGCAGCTTCAATGCGTGTGGATCTGTCAAGGGAGGAGATCAACATTACAGGGAGAGCTCTGCTCACCATCAGTCACCTGTTAAACACAGAAAATGTAACGTTACAGCCTAGCGAGGCACTTGTGGCTTCAGTAGAGCTCTCTGTCTTTTCTGCAAAACAACTTCTAGGTATTGGGTAAAAATAGAGGTATGCAAAAGTTGCAAGTTCTCATTGATCTTGTCCAGAGGTGCATGTATACGTGTTTGAGCTCATGCAACTTCTTCAGACACGGTGCACAATTTGAGCCTTTAGACAGTGAAGATTTCATTTTAAAAGGAGTGAACTTTTTTTTTTTTTAATACCAAGTGTGCCGAGCAGGTCCTAAAAGGTCATGTGAAACATTAAAGAACACTGATTGGTTAATGCCTGGCACACACGGAGTATCCTGCTCAGCACAAATCAATGCCAAACTAATTTAGCGACAGTAACTTTTTATTTTTTTATTGAGGAGGTGCAGATGTTCCTGTCTTAAACAGCTGATGAGAGGATCAGGAGAGGTGTTTGTCACGTTGAAGACTACGCCATGGCAGTTTCACGTAGCGTCCATCTGCTCTGAGCAGGTACCATCCAATAATGGAAAACGACCTGCAGAAAAGTACCAGATACCAAAGAGTTGAGTCGAGTTGAGCCGGTACTACGCAGTGGAAATGTGGCATTAGACTATTATAACCCAAGCAATTTCCCAATTCTATCACAATGTTACAATAATGTGTCATATTGTATTGATGAAAAATATAAAATCAAAAAAAATACAATGAAAAAATGTAGACATTTTATGAGCCGAACAAATTAAACCTAAAACTCCATATGTAGTCAGACACATCTTGTAAGACAATGTCCTATACCTAATACCAACACACTCTGGGTCAGATGATACTCCCCTGAAAGAGATACAACCAGGTACATCACCTCTGATATCCAACACTGTAGACTGATAGGGGAAAGTACAAGAACCTCAATCAGTGTCATACAGCATGTAAGTGCTTCAAACCAAATGAGTCCATCTCCTGCTGAAACCTTTTCATTTCTAAAAGGGCAGCTGAGTAATTGAATCACTGGCAGACAAGCAGGTTTGATCGTAAATGTCTGAAAAGTTGCGTTGCCTGATAGATGATCTGATCATACAGTTTCAGCTGTCAGATGCACGGCATTAAAAATCGAATTAAATATGCAGTTCTACTGCAGGATCCAGTCACAAGACAATCACTTAACACACCTCGGGCAAACAGAGACCGGAGACTGCGCTGCAACGTTATCTGGCTGACTGCTTGGAGCACCTCTGACATCCAGCCCTTTACACAGATGAGCTACTTCTCTCTTATCACTCTGGATATCAGTCGCTGCAGTCAGTGTCACATATGACATCACTGCCTGATAGCAGGAACAAAGAGGAGCTGATGGATCGCTCTGCTGCGTGATACCCCTCTGACATCCTGCAGGTGAGTGCTGCAGTAGGGACCAGTGCCAACAATACAACACACTACAATCAACCTCTCTGGTGCCGGTGAGGTGATGTTAAATACAGTGCAGACAAACGCAACGCTCCAACTTAAAATGATTGTACACAAGGAATCACCAGTGGGTGGGGTTTGGGGAAAAGAGTGCCCCCCTGAACGCCTCGGTGGTAGATAGAACATGAAGTGCGCTCTAGGGTGCCCTTCCTTACAGTGGAGAGAACGTAATGCGATGTGCCATATACACTGCCCAATATGCCGGAAAATTACTTGGCCTCCATTTCCCTTTAAATCATTTAATAGTTAATACTGTGGTTAATGAAGTATTTATAACATCTGAGCCACATATTAAAACTGCATTCATCCTCATGAGGGTTGGTACTTTCATCATAAATGCATCAAAACATAATGTGTGCACACATATAGGCCCTATCCTTTTTTTTTATTCTTTCAACCCTCCGTCTCAGACAGTCGCCATCATATACAAATAGCACAAGAGTAACACAAGTTACACAAGCCACCAGTTCCAGGCCCTTCTAATGAGTGACAGGTGTCGCAGTCAAATGCACCAAGAACAAAGTCAGAGCAGACTGTTCTCACCCCAGATCAACAAAGAGCAACGTTTCGTCATAACCCTCTGCAGTTAAATCTCAACCCATCCACAACAATGTTAGACACAGAGCAGGTCATGTGACGTAGAGTAGAGCGAGAAAGAGCAAACACAAAGTCTGTTTATGGAGGATGTAGAGGATAAAGGAGGTAAACACAGGGGGATAAAAAACAACCCCGTCTTATTTCAACTTATGTCTGTTAGCTTACACAGCATACTTAGCTAAAACCTTTAAGTTATATCATGTAACACAAACTGAGAGCTTTATGCAAATTGAACCAAACAGCTGTGGGGCCTAAACCTAAACGAGCTGCTACCATTTCACAGTGTTACAGAAAGGCTTCCTGCAGTCGCTCACATGCTTAATGAAACTCTGTCTGTAATGAACACAGAGAGGCATGACAACACATAAGATTGATAGAAATGAATGGAGACAAGAAAGGGCTGAAACTAATTTAAATATAAAAAAAAGAGTTGTTTTGCCAGGAACGTGAGCAGAAATGTGTCACCTTGAAGGTACGCTGAGGAGATGGCAGATAAACACAAACAAACAACAACAAAAAAACATGCCAACACAACATTGATATTATTTTTTGATTCGTCACTTCAAGCACCATCTAATTGATTACACATAATCAATTGATCACTTAAAATGGAAAACAATGATTAGCGTAGCTTCAATCAAGCATTTTAAAAAGTCTGCCTTAAGATTAACAGGGAGTAAAGAGCATAGCAGCTAACGACTGCTTCTACATGACACACTGCAAATCAATATCAAATCAAACAGTGACATTGATATTTAAGCAGCTCTGTATAGGAGTTAATTGCATTCTAATTACATGTATCCACCTCCCTGCAGTAAGCGTCCATCCAGACCAGCTTTGGCTCCTTCTCTGATTGGCTGCCTGTGACGGCGTCACTGTCTGCTGGAGAGCAGGAGGACAGCTTGTGCATTTCCTTCCATAAATTAGAAGCAGACTGGTTTCAGCTGATATTGCCCCACCATAGTGTCTGCTGTCGGTTCTCAGATCTCACAGTATTTACGCCGCCATGCCTCTTTCAAACATCTGACAGAAACGTCACACTGCTCGCCGAGAGAACACCAGTCTGATGGATCAATGTCGGATCATATCACACAAGTGTGATGCAAGTATTTCATTCACATGACAGAGTTTTAAAAGGGTCACCTAATAATAACAACCCGTTTCATCTCATCTTATTCAAGCGTTCATCAGCTGCTGAACCACAGAGCTCCAGGTTAACGTCACTGTTCATGGAAGGAGGGACCATTCAAGCTTTTCACAGAGGCCACTCCAGCCTTGTCTGAAGGTAAGTAAAGTTTATAAAGCAGAAAAGACATTCCACAAAAATAAATTACAAGATTTAACTAGCAGGGCTCTGAGTAGAGAGCTCATCCCTGCCAAGGAGCTCAAATTCATGCATCCTCCCATTTATCCAGATCTTCTGCAACATGTGATGGGTTCTTCTTTGCTCGAATCCCTAAAACGCCTTATGTTCCCAAAAGCTCTGTTCAAACAGCTGAGAGGTTTGTGGTGGCTCTGAGGTTTTCCATAAACTTGAAGTCCTGTCTGGGAAGTGGCCCAGTGTCAAAATCTGTTGTGTGTAGTTTTTGTTTTGTTTTATGTTGTACACATGGTTTGTGCTTTTTACTTAGTTCTCTTTTATTTGTTACTTCTTGAAGGCGTTGTCTTAACCTTTAAAATTATTTCATTTTGCTTGACTAATTTCTCTCTTATATTTAACTCCTCTTTGTTTAATGTAACCTTTAATTGTTTTTTTTTTATCAAATGATTGTTTTTATCATTCTAAACTATTATTTTAAATAATTTTGTAATTGTGTTTGGAAAATTCTATAAACTAGAATGGCTCTAAGAAGAATGCATACCTCCACCACATGTCTACATATGTTTAGCTGCCTGACCCCCTCCACAAAATCTCAGTAATTTTTGCATAATCAGTAAACATATTATAAAATTCCCTGTCTATCACAATGTTAAGGAAAGTCCTGAATCTGTGTCTTCATCTGGATCTGAACCAATATTTAATGGGTTCTTGTCGGGTCCATGACCGGGTTTTTGCATATTCCTTCTAACAAACAAACAAAACAACAACAAAAAACAACTGGCATGGATGAAAACATGCCCTCCTTGCTTTATCATTATGTATAAATATTTCATACATAATGAACGAAATGAATAATAATGAAAGCTGGTATTTAAAGGAGCCCAAAAGCTGCCCAGAGTTCATGTTTGCCCTTGGGCCCCTAGTATGGTTAACCCAGCCCTGCATATAATTTAAAACGAGTATAAACAGTGAACAACAGAAATAGTCTCACATTTAACAAAGCTATAAAAAGAGACAGAGAACCAATCTAAAGCAAACATCTTCCTGTCGTCTATCTGAACTGGATCCACTTCTGCACTGGATGCACACGTCTGTCCTCTATAAGGTCATGAAATATGACACCTTGGTATAAAAACTGAATGAAACAACTGCTGTCAGACAGAAGCACTTTTCACAGAGGCTTCAGTTAAACACAATCCTCAGAAACAGAACTGACAGGCATAATTGAAACTGAGTTCAGGGAAACAGATGCGTTGATTGATCGCATGAGCATACACACATTATGGAGCACACACACACACAGACACACACACACACACACACACACACACACACACACGCATAGCAGTGGAAAATAGAGTGCAGCAATCTGAGAAAAAAATGATTAAAATCATATGTGTGAAAAGCTAGCATCACATACAACATAATGCACAAACGTCAGAAAACACACACACACACACACACACACTTAGATACAGAGAAGGTCTCAGAAATGCATATTATAAATCAACTCAAACCCTTATGCTTCAAAGTCATCTCTGAATCGCTTATCCACACATTGAGCCACACTAGAGGAATACCAATATATAGTCCTCTATTATATCACTGAGAGAGGGGCCACAAAGACGGGAGACACAGTGAGGGAAGGGGCGAGCGAGGTAGATAGAGAGTGGAAGAGAGGGAGAGCAATGCCCATAAAATACCTATTTTTACATCTCAATCTTATCTAGGAAAAAGAAAGAAAAAAGCCTAATCACGGAAGTTCACGTACACAGCAGAGGGGCTCATGAATGCATCCACGCTCTCGTTCACTCACTCCTTCACTCACTCGCTCACTCACTCACACACATATACACACATATACACACATATACCCACACAAGAGTCCCAGAGCTGCAAGATAAGAGAGGAGAGTGTTCTGGGGAGAAAGCTTCCTCATTGGTGTGCAAGGCTGCACATGTCAAAACCCTCCCTTATATCCCCTGTGTGTGTGTGTGTGTGTGTGTGTGTGTGTGTGTGTGTGTGTGTGTGTGTGTGTGTGTGTGTGTGTGTGTTTGAGAGAGAGAGAGAGAGAGAGAGAGCGAGCACTCCCTCTCTTTCCTTCACTGCCACTAAAAAGACACAGAGGACCTATTGTGCCCAAGGAAGGAAAATCACTCCATTTTCAGAGAAGGAGAGGAATGAACAGCTCTCTCTCTCTCTCTCTCTCTCCTTCCATTCATCTCTCCCGACCTATCTCCTTCCCTCTCTCTCTCTCTCTCTCTCTCCCCCTCTCTCACACTCCTCCTCCCCCCCTCATTCACACAGCAGCTGAAATGGCGAAGCTTGTTAAAAAGGAAGCCCACATGGCAGCATTCACAGCTTTGCTTACCGCAGCATCTCCCCCGCTCGCCTTTGCACCAAAAACCACAAAAAGCAACTCGATACGGCTTCTGAAAAAAAGTTACGGTTGCTAAGGGGCCACAAGTAGACGTATAAAGGGAAGAAAGAAAGACGGGAGACAGGTAGAGAAAATATCAGGACATGGAGTGAATGAGGTGTTTCATGCGGCACTAACAGCATAACAGCAGTAAAAGGGAAGGTGTCTGGAATATCTGCAGAAAATATGATCTAAAGCTCTGCTTACTGAGTGAAGCTGAGGTGCCTTTATTCAGACGATCCATCATGGAAGAACTGTGAACCAGTGGGGATTTGTTGTTGTCAGTGGAGCCAGTTTGTATTGATGGATGGATGTGGATGTAGCTGTGCAGATTCTGATTGTGAAAAGCCTTCATTATACATGATTTAAGGATTAAGGATGATTCAGGTTCACCAGAAATTGGGTCTTATTTACATCCATCAATGGAGTTGAGTGATCACAATGTTTGTTTGTCTGTTTGTGTGCAAGATATGTAGAAAAGTTTTCATTCATTTCGATAAACTTTTGTAGAGATTTGAATCCAAATGTGGATCCGGGATTTTTTTTTCTACACTGCTGATATTGATGGAATAAATCTTTTTTTTGTGTGTGAATTAATCTCAATCCTCAATAAATAAGTAAAAGACAGTCAAACATATTTAATCAATTACTCTTTTTATTTTTTGCTATTGAAAGTAAAAAAAATACGACATATTGAAATGTTTTGTATTTTACATTTCAATTTTAAAGAGTTCTGGTACTGTTTTTGAACAGATACTGCTCTATTTGAATAACCATGTTTTGTGATGATGATAGGTCTCTGATGGACATTTATTCGAAGCTGTTATTGTGGCTTCATCTGCTTCCTGATTGCTCCAGTTTTAATGACGATGGTATTTGTGGATATGAACTCCCTTGAGTGTTTTTTCATGTTTGTAGTTTTTTGCCATCCTTCATGACATTTTTCAATATTGCTGTGATCTGGAAATCTGGCTTTCAGAACCTAAGCGCAGCTGTACACTGAACAGTATTATTTGAAAGTTGCTGTAGTCAGTGACTCTAAACAGGTTTAGAGTGTTTAGTGTGGAGGAGCTGCTCACAGCTGGGCTGTTTGATGGACATGTGTTAGTGCATGCACTCTATCACTTTCTCTGCTGGGGATAAAAAAGTGATCTCTTCATATACGGCCGATGAAAACAGTGTAACACAATTGTAACATGCAGTTTACATTCAGTATGGAGAAAAATGGGACAGTTTTTCAATCGAACCATCACTCTCCATGTGCTCACTTTCAGTGTTACCTCCAAATAAAGCAGCTCATATAATCTGCTTAAACTGACACCACCAGTTTGATCATGTGACCACTCATGTTTCTTGCCATGTTGGACTTTATTTCAGTGATTCCATCATTTCCCCAGATCTCAGCAATCAAATGAGTGGAAACAATGATGTCGTAGACATTAACGGACATGGATGAGATTATTAAAATAAGGCTGGAGTAGTAATGAAGTAATAAAGAATTACTGAACAGCAATGGTTTGTTTAGATGGAAGTGCAACAAAGCTAATTCACTAAGTGGTATTTACTGCAAACACACATCAGTGCAAACATATCTGGACTCACTCGTCCACTTTGGGGCCTTTTGAAGAGATGTGAACGAGTTATAAAGCTCCAGAAAGGGTTAGAAAATGGACCCATGTGCTATACATAGCATACCTGCTGTGCCAACAAACCATGCAGTGATTGAAACCAGCAAATACAACCAGCTTACATGACATATGCAGGCACAGCCTCGGTGCCCTGGAGAGTACACAAACCTGTTTTTTGCTTAAACATTTACAGCAACACAGTAAAAGTTTCAGGAAAACCACAGACAGCCTCAAAAACAGTTTGCAAACTAACTCTGCAGGCGAGTAAAAACACGCCCGTCTCCTTCTGCAGTGAGTCCAAGCCATCAGATTGGAATGCGGCCCTGTTGCCTGCAACATTTCAGCACCTTGGACAGCTACACAATAGCCAGCAGAGACCCAGCAGGGGAAAAACATGAGGACAAAAGACAGAGGAGGAGGTGGAGGAGGAGGGTGGTGCACCGGGGACATACAAAGAGGGAAAACAGGGGGAAGAGAAGAATTTGGCCTTCGGGAGGCCATTCACAGAGGATACAAAGAGCCAATGTCAACTCGAGGAGAAGGACAGAAAACAGAATTAGCATTAGAGCGGGTAGCACAGTTCAGCCGTGTCACACGGCCGGGAGAGAGAGGACAACAGGCCTATAAATGCACCGGGGATGATAACACACACAAAGAGCTGTGAAGTACAAGTGGGTTCTACACCCTTTGTGCTGCAGAATACTTTCTATCCACATGTCGATTATTATTCTACACTGATTCCAGCGTCACATTTTTTCAGTGTATGAACAGCAGGATGTGCAGGAATGCTGTGAGAAATGCTTTCTAGCAGAGTCAATACTCCAATCTGCAGACTACCCATTTTCTTCTACTGCTTATCCACAAGGACCAATTTTCACTACTGTTAATTGCTCCACTAATGACAATTCTTCTCTCCTACAAGACTCCGATGCTCAAGTAGCTGCACATTTTTCAATCTACAAATCTCCCTGGAGAGACCGAGCAGTATTTTTTTTTAGTCAGCGCTCAACAATGTTTTGACACATCCTTGTCCCCGCCGGAGAAAATATTGACATCAAACATTAGCATTGTCTGTGCAGCATCGGGTGGATGGAGTGGAGATTTCAGAGGGAGGAGAGGGAATCTGGAGAAAGCCTTGAAACGCCGTGTCAGGAGGAAAAACGGGAGGAAGCCGAGGCAGTCGCTCAAATTGGAGGGAGCCGAAAAGATCCTCCTCGTCAATCGCTAAGAGGACCCATCACACACACACACACACACACATGCAGAGAGAGAGAGAGAGAGAGAGAGAGAGAGAGAGAGAGAGAGGGAGAGGAGCTGCAGGCAAACACTGTTTTCATTTACTCTGGCTCCCACCACACACACACACACACACACACACACACACACACACACACACACACACACACACACACACAACAGCAGTCCACAGCATCCAAACATAATTAAACACAGTCAAAACAAAATATACCTCAAGCTCAGGATCCTGACAAAGTGCTTCAGTGAAAGTTTAATGGCGCAGTTTCGCCGCACTGTATTGCTCCCCTATAGCATACATTACTCTTTGTAAGTTGTACATCTCCAAAGACACTTCATATTGAAAGCAAAATAACATCTCCCTGTCAAGAACTCATACACCGTTACACACCCAGTCTCAAGTTCTTTTTTAAACAGACAAATAAGTTTTCTATTTGACATAAAGATTGTTTAAAATACAGCACTTTCAAAAAAGGAACATTTCCATTTAGCAGAGAACATTGTTGATAAAATAGTTGAGTGCAAAGGCACTTTCTGGAGTAGGTATAGTAGGATTTTGCGGCCCATTGCATTATGATGGATTTCTCTTATGGTTTAACACTCACCATTTATCTGTGTACGTTAAATATGTACAGGAATGTCAATCTGTAGCCTTTCCTCTTTTACAAAGAATAATTATTTCATACTTTTTTTCACAGGGAAAATATGATACAGTTTTTTTTTTGTTTTTTGTTTTTTGAAGAGCACAAAACCATTTTTGTACACAGTCCTGCCCATTATCTACCTGCTGTCATCAGAGTCTTTTGGAATTTCATTTCTCGAAAAAGAAGAAATAATTTATAACTTCCTGGAGGAAAAATAGAGCTGCATTATAATATACTTCTTATACTTCTTTTATACATCTCAAAAAGAAAAAAAAGGAAAAGGAAGAGAGAGAAAAAAATAGATCATCAAAGGCTTCCAGTCAATCATGAAGGATTGAACACAGATAAGATAGATATATAGAGAAGGCTATTATAACAGTAAATGCATGATTATTATGAATGCTGCACAGAACCTGGGGGTGGGTGGGGGGGTGTTGTCGCTATCTTACAATTGGCTCATCGCAGTCTGTTTCTCCAGAACCTCCAGGTAGTCTGGTTCTGTTTTTAGCTTTCCAGGGAGCAGCAGTGGGTGCTCATTGTTTCTGGAAGGCTGCTCAGCCCCGTAGTATTTCCTGGGGGTCCCGTACAGCACAGTTTTGGTCAACCTGTCCTGGTTGGTGACGTGCCGCCGGGCTGTAGCGGCCTCATAGGGGGGCACGATACAAGGTCTCTTAGGTAAAGTGCAAAAGTTGTAATGAAAAGGAGGGGCGCCTGCAGCTGAGGGAAGCCCTTTGTTGGGCCTCTCCCCTAAGTTTTGATATAACATCTCAGGAGGCTGCGCGGTGGTCAAGCCGCAGGATGTTGGAGATTTATCCATAAAATCCATTGTGCTGATGGTGTAGGCCCCTGGGCTGCGGGTGAGGACATCATCCTTCTTTGAATCCAGGGGCCCGAAGCTGAGCTCCTTCAGGTTGCGGTAATACGCCACCTGTTCGCCATCCTTCTGCATGTAAATAGGGTTTTGGCACATGGAGCCCACAGGTGGGGGGATGTAGTTATAAACGTGGCTCTCAGAGGTTTTGTCTTGGGTCGGTTCAGGAGTGTAGGAGCCATATTGCACTTGGAAGGAGTTCAGATCTAGGTTGTTGGCGCCTGTGGGGACATGTTCTACTCCTTTGCGCCGTTTCAGAACAAAAACAAAGAGACCAGCTCCGAAGCACACGGACAGGATGAAAACAACAAGAAGCCCAAGAATCAGGACTGACAGCGGAACCTCAGGGTGTAACTCAGGAGTATGGATACGGGATTCAGTGGGGCTAACTGAGCTAAGAGAAGAAGCAGAGGGAGAGAGGGTGGTAGCCTCAGTGCTAGGACTTATTACTGTAGGGGCTTTTGTAGGGGGTGGATTTTGCGGCGGGGGCCCCTCGCTGGGCTCAGGGCAGATGGCCTCGTTACGAAGCGAGCGCAGCAGACGTCCTGCGTGCTTCGAAGGTGAGTCACAAGTAATCTCGTTAACCACCACACTGGTGCTGGACAGCTCCATCCAGTTTTTGAGGGCCACAATGTCACAGGTGCAGTCCCAGGGGTTCTCCTGCAGGTCGATCTGGATAAACGCTGACAGCTGGTCCAGGACCCCTCGAACCGGAAGGTAGGAGAAATGATTATTCCGCAAATTGAGTCTGGTCAGCATTGTGCCGCCGAACACATTGTCAGGGAGTGATCTTAACAGGTTGTTGTTCAGAAAAAGCAGCTGTAGGTTATGTAAAGAGTTAAATGTCTGAGGCAATATGTCTTTTATGATGTTATATTCCAAATAGAGATACTGGAGCGACTGCAGCCCTGCGAAGAGTGACTGAGAAAGTGACTCAATGTAATTCCCATTCAGATAGAGGCGTCTGAGGTTTGTTAGGTTCTCAAATGCACCTTCCTGAATCACTGCTATCCTGTTATTTCCTAAATGAAGCAGCTCCAGCGAGCTGTACTCAGTGAGATCCGTTCTGTAAATCACTTGTAAGTAGTTACCAGTCAGGTGGAGTTTCTTTGGGTAGGAGGGTTTGGGGTTCAGCTCACTGATGTTATGCAACTTCCGCTCTTGGCAGTTGATGTTCAATCCACTGTCGGGGTTCTGTGATGTGCACACGCACACGTTGGGACACAACATGGGCACAGGGGAGCGTGTCTGGTAAACCATTATGGGCCCAAAGACGTGTTTGTCCTTTGAGAGGCGAGGAGTGGGCCTGTAGCGCATTTTGGGCGGACGGGAAGCTTTCGGTGCACGGGTGGGGGTGATCCCACCAGGGTGGTAGGTCGGGGGCAGGGCCCCTTGGAAGTGAGAGTCAGAGGGGGGGTGCACACGCTCACCGGCATTCCTGCGTGGGCACAGATCCTGCTTTATGAGCTGGGTGATGTCTTTACCATGCAGTCTGAAGGGTGTCTCGCACACTATGTCCCCAACAAAGACAGAAATGGTGTCCAACCAGGATTTGAGGGGAATCAGATCACAGGTGCAGTTCCACGGGTTCTCCTCCAGCTGGATCTCCATGATGCCCCCTATGTGCTCTAAAACCCCTGCAAACGGCAGCATTTTGAGCCGGTTGCCACGTAAATCCAAGTGGGTGAGGAGCACAAAGCGGAAAATATTGGGAGGCAAAGACAACAGCAGGTTGTCATTCAGGATCAACACTTTGAGTTTATTCAGTTTACTGAAAGCACCTGGCTCTATGGCGCTGATATAATTATAGTCTGCCTGTAAATACTCCAAACTCTCCAGCCCTGCAAACGTGTCCTCTTTAATCACCTCCAGGTTGTTGTTATTCAAGTGGAGCCGCTTCAGGAAGCGCAGCCCGTTAAAAGCACCAGTTCTGATCTCCTGCAAGCCATTATTCCCCAGATGCAGTGAACTGACATTGCCATAATTGACAAACTCATTGGCGCTGAGCCGTGATAGGAAGTTTCCATTTAGAAAAAACTGTGAGATTTTATTAGCGGGCGCCTGGAACTGACTGACGGTGGTAAATCCTTTATTCTCACAGTTGATGTTCAGGATGTTCTCCCGCTCCTCGCAGCTGCAGCGGCTCTTGCAGATTTCTTTGGAGGATGAAGTTTTGCGACTCTCCGTTTCGGACGGAGACAGGCTGGTGACCGTGAGGACGCTCAGAAAGAGGACGCCGCTCAGCATTTTTGCAGCCAAAAATGGTCGCTGAAATATAGATCCAGCATTTACCTTGACGTGAGCCTTGGGTTTAAGGAGGAAAAAAGAATCAACGGGTGGGCTCTTACCGTCGGGAGAGGAAAAAAGGAGAGGTAGAGGCGCTCACACACACATACACGCACTCATACACGAACACACAGACGGCCAGAAAACAGGCGCACCACCTTTACTTGGTGTTAAAAATGGACCGTGACGCACCGGAGATGCGCAAATCTCTCCATTGACCTTCGCTTTGAATTAAAAAAAAAATTCCAATATTCTTCCCCCCAAAACAATTCAATCCTGGCAAAGAAAAAAGCCAAACCATCACAAATCAACGAGATCCTCTGTGGTGGATGGACTTGGCACACTATCAAAGCTGAGGGGAATCGGGGAGAAAAAGCCGCTTACTGCAACCCTTTTTTCCTTATATAGAGCGCAGATTTTATTCAGCGGCTTCACGCACATCACCGGCAGCTGCAGCCGAATATTCACAGACAGACACGGGCTGCAAAACGCAGTCTCTCCTCTCCTTCACACAGAAAATGCGCTTCATTTTAGTCCAGGTAAAATAAATCACTTTTTCAATGATCCAGAAATGCGCAAATACGCAACCATAACGCACGGCCGGCTGTCCTTATCGACTTCTCCAGAAGAAAGGAGGCAGGTGAAAGTGTACTGGAGGGGGGCGGAGAGCAGGAAAAAGCAGCGCGTGTAAGAGAGAGAGAGATACCGGGGGGAGACATGTATTCCCGGAGCTGAGGCATAACTACAGTCTGTGCCGTCGGTCCTCCTCCGCTCCGCACACTGAGGGCTGCACCGAGCGTCTGCTGCTGCTGCTGCTTCCTGACTGTGTGTGTGTGTGTGTGTGTGTGTGTGTGTGTGTGAGAGAGAGAGAGAGAGAGAGACAGAGCAATGAGACCACGGGCCGTTACGTCACCGATACAGTCAACAAACACACACGCAGAGTTTTAAAAATTACTCACCCAAACGTTCAATAAACAAAGTTATACAGTTGTACTTATAACAATCTGAATACTCTTTTTAAACTCAAATATGAGACATTTGTATTGCTATGAATTTTATTGTTGATGTTGTTGTTACCAAGCAGCCAAATAATGTTTGTCAGATTTTTCATGTTCATTATTTCATGTTATTTAATTGCAATGCATTTCGGGGCTTTCTTTAGTCTTCATAAACATTGGATACTTTAACAATAAACCACAGTGTCTACCAGTGACCCGGTTCGTATAAAAGCCTTTAGATAACCCTCTGAAACAACAGTAAATAATGATGTCACTCGTGAACATTCAAAACGTAAATTGTGCTGCCGTCATTCCAGCAGTGGGATTATGAGGAGCTTTTACCCCTGACACCACTAGGAGGCAGTAAAGCCCCCTTTTCAGGCTCTCTCTGTCCCTCTAATTGCTCCCTCTATAATCCTGTCTTCTGTCACATTCACGCAGATTTGCGATGCCTTTTCACAGAGTTAAGTATGCCATCATCAGGTAATTGATACTTGGAGAGAACAATGGACAGTAATTTCAAATAATGGAGCATGTTTCCTTGTGATCTAAGTTCCTAAGCCAAATGGAATGTTTGCAGATACAGTAGAATAAACATGAAAAGAAAGTGATTTAAATGAAGCAGAATACATAATAACAACAATAAATGTACACGAATATGATAGACTTGCAACATATTTGTACAAACATACAGTATATATACATGTGTGTGTGTGAAATTTGTTTTTCAATTGTTATAGAAAGGTAAGGCAAATGACTTGAAACAATAACTATATATGATACAAAATGTAAAATTAAAATATCATATATATATTCCTTTTATTTTACCAGAAGATTGAAAAAAGTATTTTAAAGATAAAATGACATTGGTCCATGGTCATTTCACATGCCAGGCTTTACGTGGGTAATTAATAAAATCACCTCTAACATTCATATTAGGTAATAAAATCATGATAAAAACCTTATGATGAACATCAGTAATTGAATGATTGTAATTAAATATTCATTATATTCATATAGTAAGTAATTGATCACATTTCAAAACAAGTATAGCATAAACAAATATTTCAATATGGGCAACTAACTGAAAGTAACTAGTATGCAGAAAGTCGTGATGCGTTAATGGTGAAACAGTTCAGGTGAAACCTGGTTAAGATTAAAATAAATTAATATGTGACTGAGGTGTTCTGACCACCACATCTCTGTGATAAAAACACACAGACTGTTGACCATTTACAGGCACATGGAGGTCAGCTAACAGTCTGTAGCATGCAGGGCAGCCTATTCTAGGAAAACACAGACCAAAAGGAACTATTACAAGGAGAGACGGTTTTATTGGATTGACATTTGGCTCAGTGTAGCCGCCATGTTTGGTTTCACTGTGTGGTTGTCACAGAGGATAAGGTGTCATACATGTCTCAAAAAAATGACGTCTGAAAAGGAGGAAATCCACCAGACAACAGTATTTATTTTGTTGTTTGTAAATCAAGGTCATGTCAGAAGCAACACTATTCAAGATTTAAACCTGATCTCTGCTTGTATTATGACTAACTATTAACATTACATATGTTCTATTCACATGTCCCAGTAAGCTGTGACAGTGCGACAGAGACCCACAACACCATGGAGCCTGAAACTAAAGCAGCTAAATGGAATTCAGCCATCACTCATGTCATTATTCACACCAGCTGTGACTCAAAATGTCTTGTGTGAACACAGACTGATTATTATATTATTGTCTGTCTATTTCCACCTACACAACATCAGTCGCCTACGTCCGTCCCTTACATCCAACAGCATCGCCATTCTTGTTCACATATTGATTCCTGCAACTCCATCCTCTCTGGTCTTCCTCGCACACTCCTCCATAAACTAGAGCTGGTTCAGGATTCAGCTGAGTGTATCATTACCACAACGGCTTCCATACAACATGTTACTCCTGTCCTCCGTCATTGGCACCCTGTTAAATTCAGGACTGGTTTGAAGATTCTGCTTCTTGCTTTAAAGACTCTTCACAAACTGACACCTCCGTGTCTCTCTGATCTCCTTCACATCCTCACACCTTCTGGCACCATCAGATCCTCCCCCTCCTCCTCCTCCTCCTGCCTGCTTGACCACCATGGGGGTTAGAGCCCTCAGGCGTGTTGCCCCCTCGCCTCTGGAACTCCCTCCCACCAGACATCTGAAATATTGATTCTCATCCATACTTTAAATCCTGCATGTGATGACAACGTTGGTATTCTGGTAAACGTATCCATGTCTTTACGCTCTAAAGAAAGTGACATGGTATCTGTGCAGTACGGGAGCCTGGAGGCAGTGTTCAAAGCGGCTGCAGTGGTCCTATAATAGCCTGACTGAGGCAGCCTGGGACAGCAGGCAAAGGTAACGTCCAAGTCAGGGTCTGACAGGACTGGTCCACTTCCAGTCTCATTCCCTGTATTCTCCATAGCAACATGAGGCTTCACTAGTTATCACCGATTAGTATTTAACGAACCAAACATGAACATATCTGAGACTTTATTCCCACTGAGGTCCACCTGGATATTTATCATCCTAATTATATCACTGATAGTAATGATGATAAAGAATGATGATGGAAGCAGTATTCAGGTTTTTGTTTATTCTATAGAGAATGATGGCCGCCTCGGATCTCAGCGATGATTGATGGGGAGCAGGAGTGTTGGAGGGGAAAGGCTGCAGGTTTCCACATGAGACCAGGTGGGTATATATTGTCTGAACACTGCTCCACAGCACATTTGTCAAGTCCATCACAGGCCACTGAGGACGAGTGAATCTGAGGCATATGTGTGTGTCTTTGTGTGTGTGTGTGTGTGTCTGTGAGGTGCAACAGAGGAAAGTGGAGAAACAATGTAAGTATTTTTAAGCTGATATAAATCTGACCATTATTTATATATAAAGATAATTCATAAGATGTGCTGAAGTCTCATTACTCCAGAATTTTAAACACTAGAATTCCAAAGCAAAATTCATTCATTTCAATGGAATCTGCAGCGTTTAGTGGATCTGCAGAGTAAATCTGCAGAAAGTCAATTTCATCTTTGTTGAACTTCGAAAATGAATTGGTATTGTTCACTGCAGGAGCCTACAGTCATGACACGATTGACCTCAGTGAAAATGTTGAGCTGCAGGGTCGAAAGCAAAGCAATAATATTCCACCAGACTATTAATGTGAGTGAATAGAGCTCAACACATTTTCACTGATGTTTGAGTCCATCACACCCTGTGACCCGCGCCAACTTTTAGAGGGCATCAGGTCAAAAAGTGAGCTGCAGGCCGACTGATGTCATTAGAAATTATTTTAATGCAAGTTTGTACACGAGTATGCATCATGTAAGCATTATGCACTTAAAGTAAGCTATAAAAGATGCAATAAAACATACTGAATCGCACTGCATTCACCCATTCATTCATTAACTTTTGGCTGTTGAGGCTGTTGCCTCACAGCAAGAAGGTCCTGGATTCAGATCCACCTGAGGACCTGGGACTTTTCTGTGTGGAGTCTCCTTGTTCTCCCCGTGTCTGTGTGGGTTTTCTCCAGCTTCTCCAGGTTCCTCCCACCACCAAAAACATACAGTAGAGGTGAACTGGTGACTCTAAACTGACTATAGGTGTGAATGTGAGTGTGAATGGTTGTTTGTCTTTCTATGTGATGAACTGGCGACTTGTCCAGGGTGAACCCCGCCTCCTTCTCATAGTCAGCTGGGATAGGCTCCAGCCCCTCCATGACCCTACAGGATAAGTGGTTACAGATAATGAATGAACTTTGACAGGTTTTGACCTCTCCATTATACATGGCCTCAAGAGCAGATCAAAATACAGGAATCACGATAAGGTCTTCTCCATTTCAGTTTGTATGAACCTGTCAAATTCTCTAAAAAAGTAAATGTATTCCAAAGAAATCAATAGACTAGAATATATGTTCATATTAATGACTGTCTGATTCTCAATCAGTAGTTTAGGCAGCATGTGTCGCAAATCAAATTTCTCTACAGAGTAGGGTTGGGTACCATTC
Organism: Chaunax sp. Z400; assembly: GCA_037577475.1. Lineage (NCBI taxonomy): Eukaryota > Metazoa > Chordata > Actinopteri > Lophiiformes > Chaunacidae > Chaunax > Chaunax sp. Z400. The sequence goes on along the minus strand of CM075189.1, from coordinate 33,740,023 downwards.
AGTTTTGATCTATGGAATTCTGAACCCAAAGGTTCCTTTTTGTTGGTACTTTTCTGTAGTAACAAATATGTAATTCCAGTTTTAGAAATAAGTCACCAGATATATTGTGACACTAGCATTGCTTCAAAGAAGGAAGGTTTTCAAATACCTGGGAGCAGCTGGAGAAACTGAAATGTTATCAATGTCATCCTAAACAATCAAAACAAATGTGTGTAAAATATTGACACATTTTTATAGAGCAAAAACAGTGATGCGTACAAAATGTGTACAGGATATTGAAAACATATAATTATGTTCATATTATGTTTACCCAGTTTTCCCATTAAATAAGGAAAAGTCATTGAATATGAGTAAATGTTAACTATTTATTTAGAGATGTTAAACATTAAACGGGGTCAAATTGACCCCAAGGATAACCCTCAGACCACATATTGATGGTCTCTGTGAGGGACATGTGGGTATCTATAAGAGACCAGTGGGCTGAGAGCTCACCAGTGAGCATGTGCAGGTATATATTGCCTGGTATTTAGTGGTCCCTGGTTGGCCTTGGGTGTGCCACCCAGAATATAAGCATGGTTGAAATAAAGGGAAGCCAATGTTCAACAGATTGTTGTATTAAAGGACCTCTAGAGAGGTGTAATAACAATAAACAAGCTAAATAAAAGTATAAATAATTACCATATTTTTATGCTTTATGCAGTTACTCACTTATTTTCAAATCGGAGCATCTTTGCTCAAAAGCTATCATCCACAGGTCTTGTATTTCATTCATTTTACACTCCATCCCTATACTGTAATTCAGGAGTGTATTTGGGAGGGAGAGAGGTGTGGGGTCAAACTGAGGTAAGTGGATAAGATGAGAATTGGGACTGAGGGAGTTGGTTGATCTGGTGCAGAAACACAGAAAAAGAAGGAACTCTCAGACATGGATTGAAGGATTTCCCTTTTAATGGTTTTGACATGTGTCTTAGTGTAGCCGCTACACTCGGTTTTACTGTGTGGCTGCCACAGAGGTGTCATAATTATCTCAGAAAAATGACTTTTATAAAGGAGGAAATCCACCAGAAAACAGAATTTATACAGTATGTGTTGTTTATTAATCTAAATATCATGTCAAAAGAAATGCAAAAAAAGAATATGACTATAAATAAAAACACCTGTTGTCTTCTTGTGTTTGGTTCTTGTTCTAATTAGACTATTGATACTATATACGAGGAAACAGGAGTTTTTGGGAATGTGTGTGAGACAGAATATTGTAATATCACCAGAATGTCCAGTACATTATGAGATGATGAAGTTTTGCAATATAGATGTTTCACCTGTTTCACAGCAGACAGAACACCTGTTATGAACTTTGACCTTATGAAAAGAATAATCTGTATTGTATACATGAAAAAAAAGGTTTTAATAAGTAGCATTTCTTTTTGAAAGAGACTAAGATTTCAACTCCTCACTCTCTGCTGTACTGAGCTCATCGTTCCCTTAAGGGGAGTGACAAGGTCTAAGCTTAGACACCAAAGGTCAATGCTGTATATATCAGAATTAATGATTATTATAGCAATGTCATTATTATTATTATTATTATTAAATAATCATTAAATAATTATTACCTCTATCATTTTTCCGAACAGATTACTTTAATTGAAATACTAGCATCTGTGAAATCAGACTTTGATCAAACAATTAATAATAACCTTTATAATGATAATGGGGGGGTGACTGGGGCATTGCACTGGGCAGCGTGGAGGGGCAATGACTAGGGATCCCAGACAGGGGCCCTTACGTCCTCTAGCCCCCTCCAGCTCCACTGTTTCCCCCACTCGGGTTTCTAAGTACGTGCAACCAAGAAGGGCTTGAACCAGCTAGATAGAATCCTAAATAGAACTGCATAATACACTTTATTTGTGTAGCACCTTTCCAGACAACAAATGCAGCTCAAAGGGCTTTGCAACTACGAATTTGCATGCTAAAAACAAAAAAGACAGAAAGAAAATAAAAAATTTAAAATGAATGTAAACGTGATAATAATAGTAAAATAAGAGATCATAAACTATTAAAAACAAACAAACAATAAAACATGCTTTGTCAGACATTTTTTCAACCGATTTAATTCACACGAGTGCATTGGTGGGAGTAAAGCGTATCCTGTTTGTTGGATCATTTGGAGTGTGCTGTACAACACGGATGCATTCACTTCAAACACCCACTCACCTGCTGTCTCCCATATTGATAAATCAAGTGATTGTCTGCCTAAGCCAGAGTTTGTGCGGGCCTGCCACATGACAAGGGAATTAATATGTTGTAATGAGACTGAGCTCTTGGATGACAGAATGTTTGGTTTGAGTCCCAGGATGAAGGTCATTTGGATCCCAGGCTAAAAACTGTTTAAGAGCCTTGTGTTGAGTGATACTTCAGCTCCACAGCACAATCAGAGATTGTTTCACAGTTGTCCATTAGCATGCTTGGTGTGGCAGAGCAAAACGTGTGCGCGTGTGATCTGAAGGCAGATGAGCAGATAATGCATCAAAATATGCACAGTGTGTTGATACAGACATAAAAGCTAAAATATCTGAATCAGGAGATGAAGAATCGGAGCAGAGAAAGAAATGGTATAAAAGCCAGATTGATATGAATAATAATGAACTATTAGAGCAGCTTTCATGCAAGACATGCAGCTCAGAGTGCTTTACAAGGAAAAAGAAAAGACATTGTCACTTGAAAGATAAAAAAAAACGAACAGGGATAGAATGAGATAATTAATGTAAATTAACATGAAGAATAAAACCAATTTCATAATAATAGTATAATATGATAAGGAATAGATGACAGAGAAAACACACAACTCATCCACTGGTAACAATAAATGTAAAATCTGAGTACATAGAGTGCATGATACCAAGTAAAGTATAACATATTTAAAGACGTGCAGCAGTGCATAAATGTGAGGCAATGCACCTAAAAGAGTTTCAGGCCTGTATCAAGAGAGTCATAGCTAATTAAAACAAAGATAAGACAGAAAGATGGATACAAAAATATGTTCTTAGCTTTGAAAAAAAAAGAATTATCAAGCTGGCTTCCCTGTGATGCTTAGCTGATGAAGGCTGCATTCCTGATTTAGACGTTAGCAATATAGCTTGGTCCTAGCCCATTAAGGGCTTCGTTTGTAAGGAGCAGAGCCTTAAGACTGAATCTAAATGTTAAAGGATGCCAGTGCAGAGCAGTTAAAACTGGACTAATGGGCTCTTTAGCTGGAGTTTTAAATAGTTAGAGTTAGATAGAGTTTTATATTTTCACCCATGTCTTATGTTTCTCTTCTGCCACTGAGCTCCAAGCCCCACTGCCAAAGTTAGAAAAATCTATTCAGCATTTAAAATACAGACACTTCATCCTTTAGGAGGGTAAATAGGTTCATATATGCTCTCAAATTTATTTTCTATTGTCTTTCTTTTTTTTATTTTCAGAAAACTCATAGATGGTAAAGGCTTAAAGTCATTTGAGGTACTTCATATTATTAGCCCCATGCTCTTATCAATCCACTGGTATGAGGCCATATACTCCACAGTCCACTAAAAATAATAACAACACATGATATAAAGTAGATCATGTCATTCAGTTTCCTCAACAGGTTTCTGACTTTGTTGATCATTATATTTCTCAAATACATACAAATTGACAGAATCAAAAACAGAAGAAAGAACTGGACTCATGAAGCAACGTCTTCTACAGATGCAGTACTTTACTACCCAAGTAAATATCAAAAATGGGAATTATTGTCATAATAAGCCTACAAAAGCGGAACTATCCATAAAATTTCAACCAAATATTTTTCTCATGTGAAGTTTCGTATTCCACCAAACAGCTACAAAAATATTTGCAGGATTCTTCTAAAATGATGCATAGAGGCTAAAGGAATAATCTCAGTTTTAAGAAAATAATGCAAATAAATAATTTCTTTTTTTTTTTATCAATCTCATAGTTTCTAGAGATTTGGCTGGACTTCATTCATTTGTTGTATTTTATTAATGGATTCATAAAGAAAATATTAAATATTAGTTCTCACCAAGTAGAGGTCAAATAATGTTAAATTGTGATTGGTTGATAGCTGGCTTTAAGCTTGTTGCTGTGATTTGGCAAACATTCAATATTAGGATTATTGACAAGAGTATTCTTACAAATGAGTTTTCCCCCATTGCCTCTTTTCTTCATATAAAGGTTTATAAAGGTTCATTCTGATAAAAGGAAAGTGACCTCAGTCATTACACGTCATGGGGTGACTTACTGTGTCTGTTCTAAATATACTTTTACAGTTGATTCATTTCCTGGCTGGCTGGTTAATGAAATCATTGGATCAGGGTTCTCTGAAATGCCTTCAGACAAAGTGAAGTTAACTTCCAAAACCAAGTCTATTGAAATATATTGAAACTTAGGAAATATACAGGAAGATATTCTGTCCTCCGTCTGTTAGATCAAACTAATGCCAGTCCTTTATGTACACAGGATGCTTTTATCCCCTCAGTGACAAGACTGAAAACCTAATCCTGGAGAGTCATGGTGGATGGGTGGCTGCATTGGCTGGCCTTTCACTCTTAATTTAACAGTCACGAAGGAGAGTGATGATGCATCACAGTGTGTCCATCAACCCTCCACTATCAAACACAAGGCCAAATGTGTCATTATCTTTTTCTGTCCTGCCGAGGTACAACAGGTGGGGGTATGGATTCATGGGTTGTACGTGAGACATGGCTCAGAATACATTTCTATGATCCCCGACCGCTCTCACATGTTGTCTTACAACAGATGCATGGAACATGCATAAAGGGTCTGTTAAGTGGAAACAACACACACAAAATGCTCTCCTGCAGGTGTACAATTGAAACCGTTCATAGTATATGTGAAAAGACACTTATTTTTTTTTAAATTTAAGATTTTGAAAGCTTTAATCTCAGGTGCAGCCATCAAATAACTCTAACGGTTGTTGAAACCACAGATGATACCATTTCTTACTTTTGTCCAGCTATAAAGTGGTTTTCTGCTACACAACAGCTCTGCATCGCTACTTCAGGATACACATATGAAATGGCACCTCCAAAGTTCACCAAGCTAATTGACAATATTTATTGTGCATTGCCTTTTAAAATGACCAATATGAGTTTCTATCTGCTGTCCATGTCTTTTCTAATGTGTTGAGGATTGTCTCCAAACACCAATTCATCTGCTGACGGCGGCATTGATATTAAAATTGGGGGCACAATTAGATACTTTCAATGGACTCAGCAAAGTAAATCGGCTCAACACTTTCAGGTGAACATTGACATGCAAATGTCAACAGAAAAATAAAAATATTCTTTAAAGTGTTTCCCTTATAGTTGTTTTATAATCAGATAATTAGAAGGTTGGAATATTCTGAGGAGTACGATTCTGTAATGAAACAAAATGGGTCAAAAGTGACACCACAAAGTTTATTTTTTCGCTATTTCTTTTCAATTAATTTATTTCATCATTCAATTTTTCAGGTATTCCTCAATCATCTTGTTTTTATTTTTCCTTTATTATGTTGGACTAAAAATCATTTTTGTATCACTACCCTTCTAATGCAACATGGGTCAAAAATGACCCGTATTCATTCCCTATGTTACTTCATGACTGAGTGTTTCTTTGCTATATCTTTGCAAAACTCCTCCCTTTTGGGGCGTGGTCTTGCTTTTGCCTCTCCATTACACCTGTTGTCACCAAAGCAGGTGGAATTGATTCAGTTGATGACTTACCTGCCAAACATTTCACAACTCAACAGGGCTGATTTTACACATCTGATGCATGTAAGTCTTATTTTACAATTGTTTGACCTCAGAAAATAGGTTGAGATGATCTTGAACAGTAAATACTAAACTAATTGATGTGTGAAAATATCCTTTAAAGTGTTCCCCTTATAGTTGTTTTATAATCAGATAATTAGAAGGTTGTTGAGTGTGATTCTGTAATGAAACAAGTCTTTACTGCGATCAATCAGTCTATTGTGTTTATTTAAATGATATATTCTGTTAATGTAAATATTTTAGATTAAAATAAAATCATTTATGTGAGATATAAACATCATCTTACAAAAGATACATAAATGATTTTACATGGAAATATAATAACTCCACATGAGATATATTCATCATTTTACATCAGATTTATTAATCATTTTACATTAGAAATATCAAAAACACATTAGTCCTCCACACTGGGACGCCAACAACAAGTAAATGAAGTCGTGATCCGTTTAACGAATTGACGAATTGGAAAGAGAATTTGCTGTTGAATTTTTCAAATACATTTGTTTCGGGGCTTTGAGCCCCAGAAGCAGAGTGCCATTTATTCCACTTTATTCAAGAGAAGGAGACCTGCAGACAATATCTCCACGACGCAGAAAACCACACACCAAACTTCACTGTGGTTGGTGTACAGTGACAATAGCGGTAGCTATTTATGAAGCGGATCTGGATTTTAGTGAGACTTGATGCAGCCACTCTTACCTTCTTACATACCTTCTACTTGTTAACCCTCATGTTCACATCCATGTTTCATGAGGAATAAACACTGTTAAGCTAACTTTCAGCTGTGTGCTCTTGATTTTATTTACTCATTTATTTACTGAGCACTAAGTACAATGAAGTTTGCCTTTATTACTCATATTAGATTCGATTTGTTACTTCAACTCAAAACTGGATGTTTCTTCAACAAGAAAATGATGTTTGTATAATGTAGAAGGTAGAAATACATGGCTCTGGAGGACAAATTTCATTGTTAGGAAATTCATTATCAGGTGAATAAGAAGAAGATCCAAGTTGGCAGAACTCTTGTCTAAACTTGTAAACCTTAGTAAGGTTTTGTCAACAACAGTAGACAAAAGTTGAGGAATCTCTTTTGCATCATGTTGCCTTGATAATTTGCATTTTCTAAACGTTTTTTGTTTAAAAGTGTGCCGCTAGACAAGATCAGTGAGATCTCTGGATATCTTAGTGTTTACGTGTGACCCAGACTTTGTGGCAGACACAACAGAGAGCTCTGCTGAAGCTGCAGCAACAAGTCGTTTTGTGAACGAAAAACTAAGATGAAAAATGTTTGTCTACAACCTTTTATTCCATGACAACATGGGCATCATTTAACAGTCACAGACTATGATCGTTGACCAACAAAACCTTTTTATTTTCCTCAACAAAAAAGAAAGACACAAAATGTTCTGGAACATTTTGTTTTCCCAAATTACAATCCATATATTCTGTTCATTGGATGTACAGCAGTTTCATTTTGTGTGCTGCGTGAGCCGAGGTGGGATGTCAGCCACTTGAGGTCGGGTGCACCACCTTCCTGTCTCACCTGCTCCATCGGGGAGGTGGAGCATGAGCACCTGCGATGGTGACTAAATATGATGAAAACAGGACCAAGACTACATTTAATACTAACATTACCTGAGAAAATTATCTCAACTTTTATGTTTGTGGTAGGTATAGCATTTCCCTTTCCTTCCTAAAGGAATGAGCCAGAGCATACTGTATTATTGATTTATTCTACTTATGCATAATGAGCTGCTTGGAAAGTGATTTTCTTTTGCTTTTGATCCATTAACCAATTGGATGCAGAATGTTTTAGTGTTTGCGCAGAGGATGACAATAAGACTTTCTATTATTTCTACAAATGGATCTTTGAAACAAATAAATAAGTTCTTTATGAAATTGGTTTGTATGACATTACATTAGGCCTTTACAGCTGTTGTTTTTGACCTGCTTGTTAATCGATAGCATAACCTACTTCTGCAGGTTGACCACAGTTTGGATCAGTTTTAATCACCCTCAGGTCTGTTCCAGTGGGGTCTAGCTTTGCTCGGGGCATTTCTTTCAAAAAATAAAATCAGTTATGCACATGTAAGGAAATTCTTCCTTGTCAAATTTTGAGAGTTGCTAATTCTCTGAAGAATTACAGACTCAGTGTGATGAACCAGAGCTCTTTAATACATGCAGCATGGAGGGAAGACCTGAGGAGGGTGTTCCCTCCCAACTATCAGATTCTCTCTCATTGTTGTATCCAGAGTAAAACCTGTGCCAAGATCCGATGTGGATGGAAAAATCCACTGTTGCGATCCTGAATTGGGAGCAGCTGAAGAACAGGCTTTTACTCTGAAGCTCTGACATGGAGAGGGTTTATCATGTGGGGAGCCGACGCTCAACATGTTCAGTTAATGAAAATGTCTCCAAACTTGCTCAAAGTGTCATAGAAAATGTGCTTATGAGATGATATGTTTTATATATTAAATCAAAAACTCTGATCTAAAGTAAGAGGGTTGCCAAATTCTTTAGGAATCATTATGAATATTCATACAGAGGTTCTTTAAAGATAAGACATTACTGGCAGCACTAATGGAATAAAATAAGTGGGAGCTTCTGCCTCTCCTGCCGATCCCCACTGGGCACTTTTACATGAACAAATTACAAAAGCTGTTGCTTGTCCATGTCAGAGCAATACAAGACTACAGTAGATTCAGTCAAAGGCTGAAGGCTTCTACCATAATCTGCTACTTGTTTTCATCTGCTGGTTTAAGATTCTCTCCATTGATTTCCAGTCTTGTGAGAGTGTGTTGCTAAGGCAGACAGTTGATTTTCACACGATTCATGAGTCTGAAACATGTTGTTTTAGAGTGTGACTGTTTGGAAGATATGAGGTTTGTGAACACTGGCTGAAATGTTTACTTTGGTGAATGTGTGGTGAAACAATCTGTCATTTCCCAGATTTGTTTGTTTGTTTTTTGTGTAGCCTCAAGGGTGGAAGTAACAAAAATTAAGTAGCACAACCCACCCTATTGTGCTTCTGATTGGGTAGGCATTGTTGTCTTTGATTGGTTGCAGCGATGAGGAGTTTGAGTCGGGCGTCCTTTTGCTATGATGTCCTGTTTTTTGCTATGATGTCCTGTTTTTTGCTATGATGTCCTGTTTTTTGCTTTGATGTCCTGTTTTTTGCTATGATGTCCTGTTTTTTGCTATGATGTCCTGTTTTTTGCTTTGATGTTCATCAGTTTGGATGTTCTTTGTAATACTAGTGTCCAGGTTTGAGTATAAAGACTATGTCCTTTGAATCTATACTTAATACCAATATTTAATCAACTGTTTTATCAGTGAAAAAATGAATGAAAGATTTAACAAACCAAAAGGAGGTGGAGAAGGAGTAGTGGAAAAAGGAGCTTTTCGCAGGGATGAAAGCAGGAAAGCAGGAGCTGCTGGCGCTCGCGCGGATGATGGCGTGAACTACATCCGTAAGCGTTCTTCCAGCAGACCTGGCACAGAGCACGGTGATGGCGGCTGGCCTGCTTTACAGAGGATAGACATGACCTATGAGAACCTAGAACAACTCGAGGACCTGCTTCGGCAGGAGATGCAACACCGGTACTACGATGAGCCATATGAACAATCTTGTTCAGACCACCATGAGGAAGGCCAGGACACTAATGACAAGCCTGTGGAGACAGCAGAGAGCCAAGCGTATGAGTCATATGATGAGCGAACTGCCCCTGAACCTGTCATCTCCTTATTTGCTGTAGGAAAACTCTGCAGGTATGGGTTTGATAGGGAGCGAAGCAAGCGGACACTGGAATCTGGAGGAGGGGACTTTGGGGCCACTTTGGAACAGCTCCTCCATCAGGTTTTCAAGGAGAGCTATGGCCAGAAAACAGTTTCCCCTGGTGACCTTGAAAAGGTTTCTATGGACGAATGTTTGAGCCAGAGGAAGGAAGAAGCTCTGGCTCTAGCTACCATTTATGGTGAACGCTTCAGTGAGCACATTGCCAATGCAGTCTGGACGGTATCCCTGGACCTCTCGTTCCTCTCAGACAACGCTGCCGGGAATGGCAGTCGAGACGGGAGTCGAGGTGGTGGAGGACCTGTTAATGTCCACAACGTCTGCCGATTCTACCTGAAAGGGCAAGGCTGCCGGTTTGGCGACAAATGCCAGTTTCAGCACCAGCTCCCTACCAAAGGGAGATCCGGGGCTGGTTCCCCAGACTTGATGGGTCTGAGCCATCCTGGCTTCAGCAGCTATTCTCCTCCTGTATATGAACTAGAGATACGTTTCCCCAAAGGAAACCGTTACCCATTTCAGGCACCAATAGTTGCCTTCAGCACCACTGACGAGTCCATCACGGCTGCAGGGAGGCTCACCGTGACTGAAAGCTTGTTTGGAGAAGCGCTGGCTGCAGCAAAGATCAGCGAGCCTGTTGTTTACGCTCTGATTTCCTTATGTGAGGATGAAGCTATCATGAAAGAACTGCTGCCTGTCAGTCATCACAAATACAGCACACCTCCGCCTGTTCGTATGGTTCCTCCACCCTCTTGCAAGTGTGTGAGGAGCAGGAATCATACCACCAACAGAAGGACTGCTCCACCTAACAACCAGAGACCAGTAGACATGAACGAGACAGCAGAGACAGAGGAGCTGGATGAGAGGAATGAGAAAGATGAGGATGAGGATGAGGCTGTTCCAGTCGAGAGCGGGAGTTATGCCAGTCCTAGGAAGAGGATGGTGAATAAATACGACCTGACGATAGACAACCTCCTGAAAGAAAACAGCAAGCTCTGTCAAGAGTTTCAGAAGAAGCAGTCATCCAGGCATTTCATAACCATGTTGGAGCAGAGAAGCAAGCTGCCGGCTTGGCAAGAGAAAGCAAACATCCTCAACCTGTTAGACCAGTGCCAGGTGCTGGTGGTCAATGGGATGACTGGATGTGGTAAGACGACTCAGATCCCTCAGTTCATTCTGGACGCCTCATTAAATGGCCCAGCCGAGCAGGTGGCCAACATCCTCTGTACGCAGCCACGCCGCATCTCTGCCATCTCTGTGGCCCAAAGAGTGGCAGAGGAGCGTGCAGAGCGTCTGGGCCACTCAGTGGGCTACCAGATCCGCCTGGAGTGTGTTAGGACGTCTGCCACCAGACTGCTGTACTGCACCACAGGCGTGTTACTGAGGAGACTGATGGGTGAGGCGCACCTCAAAGGCGTCACACATGTCATTGTGGATGAGGTGCATGAACGGTCGGAGGACAGCGACTTTCTGCTGTTGATATTAAGAGACTTGATTGTGAAGAGACCAGACCTTAAAGTCATTCTAATGAGTGCCACAATTGATGTCAAACTCTTCTCCAAGTATTTTCATGGCTGTGCCACTATCAACATAGAAGGGCGTACTTTTCCTGTTGTCCAGTTTTTTCTTGAAGATGCCATCACTAAAACCGATTATGTCGTTAACAGTGACAGCCCTTACCTTCGTTCAGACTTAATTGATTTGTCATGCCAACGAGGAACCAAAGCGGACCAAAGAGACAAGTTTGACGACTTCATGTCTTTCTGTAAGAAGGACTTACAGAAAAAGGAAAAAGAGGCTCTTCCAGACCAGGAGCTCAGCCTGCAGGATCTCTCTGAAAGATACAAAGAAACTGAGCTGTCTGTGTTGGAGACCATTCTTAGAATGGACCTGGAAAAGATCAACATGGACCTGGTGGTGAACCTGCTGGCGTGGATTGTGACGGGAGAACACGGTTACCGTCCAGGTGCAGTTCTCGTGTTCCTGCCAGGCCTGGCTGAGATACAGACACTCTACGATACGCTCATGTCCAACGATCTGTTCAACAGCAGTATCGACCCCAGTTGTGTGGTGTACCCACTGCACTCAAGCCTGTCCAGTGAGGAGCAGCAGGCGGTTTTCACCCGCCCCCCAGAGGGCGTCACAAAGATTATCCTCTCCACCAACATTGCTGAGACCTCTGTAACCATTGACGACGTTGTATATGTCATCGACACCGGCAAGATGAAGGAGAAAAGCTTTGATGCATCTACAAACACGGAGATCCTGAGGGAGGTGTGGGTTTCTAGGGCCAACGCGCTGCAGAGGAAGGGTCGAGCGGGTCGCGTGGCCTCGGGGGTCTGCTTCCACCTCTTCACAAGCTACCACTTCAATCACCTGCTGGCTGAGCATCAGGACCCTGAGATCAAGAGAGCGCCTCTAGACAAGCTATGCCTGCAGATCGCTAAACTGGACTTGTTTGCTGATCAGACAATAGAGTCTGTATCCTCTCGGCTCATTGAGCCCCCCGATGTGGGGAGCTTGAATGCAGCCAAGCATCGCCTGTTCAGCCTAGGAGCCCTAACCGAGGATGAAAAGCTGACCCCGCTGGGATACCACCTGGCCTGCCTCCCTGTGGAGGTGCGCATTGGGAAGCTCATGCTGTTTGGTGCAATCTTTCGTTGCCTTGACCCAGCACTCACCATCGCTGCCAGTTTGGCCTGCAAATCACCATTTCTGTCTCCATGGGGCATGCGGGAGGAAGCCAAAAACAAGAAAATGGGCTTTGCCTTGGACAATAGTGACCATCTAACTGTGTTGGAGGCATACAAGAGATGGTATTGTGTTGCAAAGAAAGGCAACCAGGCCAGCCTCCATTACTGCAGGGTGCACTTCCTGTCATTGCGAGCGTTACAGGAGATCACCAGGCTGAAGAGGCAGTTTGCTGAGTTGCTGTCTGACATCGGCTTCATCAAAGAGGGGCTGAAGGCCAAGATTATAGAGAGTATGAGCTCTGCTGGCACAGATGGTGTTCTGGAAGCTACCGGACCGGAGGCTAACTCGAATTCGGAAAACACGAAGCTGATGTCTGCCATTCTTTGTGCTGCCCTCTATCCTGATGTGGTCCAGTTACATGCTCCTAAGGGGAGCTACACAAGGACCATCACAGGAGACATGAAGATGAAGATGAAGCTAAAAGCCAAGGCGATCTTCTTGACCGAAAAGGCAATGCGCGTCAAGGTGCACCCCTTGTCCGTCATCTCCGGAATTTGTCGTTTCAAAAGCCCCTTCCTTGTTTACCAAGAGAAAGTGCTAACGAAGGAATTCTTCATCAGGGACTGCAGCATGGTGTCTACCTACGCACTGGTGCTGCTTGGAGGCAGGCAGCTCAATTTGGCGCTGAACAAGGGACAGTTTGTCATCTCCCTTGATGATGGGTGGCTCCAGTTTGCTGCTGCCTCTCATCATTTAGCCGAGATGCTGAAGGAGCTGCGATGGAAGCTTGACCAGCTGCTGGAGGACAAAATCAGGGACCCGAGGATGGACCTGTACAGCTGCCCTTGCAGCTCCCGCATCATTGACATGATCGTGCACCTCATCACTACTCAGTAGTTCTGCATCACCCACCCTCAACTCAAGGGGATGGACGGATGGATGGCTGGATGGATGGCTAGATGGATAGATAGAGACTTCATTCATCCCATGTGCAGAAACAACAGTGCATCCTTCATCGCCAGTTCAATTTTAATTTTGCTGCAAAAAAATTAGAAATGCATTTTTTGTGTTGGATTTTTGTGCTTTCCATGAAAATAAACCATCAGAATAAAAGGCAAATATGCAGCCATTTGAGTGTATGTGTGCTTTCACTTGTTAAAGGGGCAAGGACTATATGGTGCTGCAACAGCATTACGCGCAGCTATATAAAGCAGTATGCTCTTTATAAACGGCATCGGACACAAAGATCGCAAATAGATCTTGATTTGTTTCAGCTTTGAAAAGCTGCAATCAACTGATGCACATAGAAAAAAAATGACATGTTACAGTTTGTCCAAAGCTTTTATGGGTTTGCACACTTATCTAGTACCTTAAGGAATGAATGGGGCATTTTTCGTTGAAAATCGGGAATATCTTGGAAAGTAAGAAAGATATCAAAAAGCTGAATAACAGCCGGAATGTCCTGAATTTTTTGAATCTTTTGAACTCTGAATGAAGTTTCTACGTTAAAGTATGTTGAAGTAGTTAAGGGCCGAAAATCTTACGGAAGAATAATATATATGTATATATATATATATATATATATATATATATATATATATATATATATATATATATATATATATATATATATATATATAATGCCTTCAGCATTCACACCAATAAGAAAAAAATAAGACATATTATTAGCCATATAAAAGGCTAAGAATGAGATTTACTGAACCTCTAAATCCCTCATATGAATTAAATGGTAAAATCCCTTTTGCCTACGTTCAAGCCATTTCTACCAGTTACTAAAAAAATATCTATATTTGGCATATCTGTCACTGACTAGTTAATGCTGGGTAACTGGTAATATACTCTCTATTACTTAAGTATTTAATGTTTGTATTTATGTAATTTTAACTCCTTCTCACATCACTGGCTTCTCAAATGGTTGGTGCTAAATTGAATCAATGGGGAATGAGAAGAGCGGACTCATTTCAAATGTCAAGCATCAATGTGCTTTTCAGTCGTCACCATGGCAGATGGGGCAAGACGTTTGTGTGGGTGCACTTTTAAATTAACAAAAATGAATCCAAATGTAATACATGCAAAAAGGTTGCTGCATGTAAAGAGGGCAACACCAGCCATGAAAATGTGAACACGGCATGAGATAAATCTGCAATGTGTTTGACTGCTTTGGCAAAGTGTCTGCTGCACCTAGCATTAAGTCCTCAATGCAGCCTCGGATATGGATGGGATTTGCCTAACTAAAAATGCAGCTTTCTCAAACTAACACTCACTCATACACACTAAACACACACTCAATTAATTCTTGGCCTGTTTGTCTGTAAAGTAACTTCAGAGACACTCCTCAGAGCCTTACGTACAGACAGTTTGGCCAGCTATGCACATCATGTTAATAGGCTGTCTTCACCACTGACAAGCTCATAAATGTTATTAAGTGTAAATGATGAGTTCGACAACATAGGAGGATCCAGATGCACAGAGTTACATGCATGTCTATTTACCTCAATGGCTGTGCAGAGATCCTTCTCTTTAGTTTTCTGAAAGGGCGCCCCATTGAGTGTCTGTGGTTGCGGTTATTTTCTGATGTTTGCAAAAGAAGTTGTGACGCACAAGCTTGACTGTATGACTATATGCAGGCATTATTTTGGAAACATACTAATTAGTGAATTCTGCCTTTTGAATAAAACACCCAGAGAATTCCTCACATGATGAGGTCTGCAGCTCCTGAACCAAGTCAGCAAAGTTTTTTTTTGGATCAAATAATGGAGAGAAGTACCGATAAGAGTACAGATAAGTATCGCTGTCAACAAGCATTATCAGTACAATTTAACTCAAAGTGTTCTGGCAAGTTTGGGGTTTTGAACTCAATTGTTTGAGTTTTCAAAATTTAACTTGCAAGAATTAATTATGTTGACTTATGTCAGATCTGTCCATGTTAATTGGACTTGGGTTTTTAAGTTATCAGTTGAAAAAAAATAAGGAACAAAGAAGTTTGGGGCAGGGCCTTAGAAGAAATTGTTGCCACGGATTTTGCCTTTGACAAAAACTGTCTTTTCTAACACATCAGGTCTGAGGCATGTTTACAAACTACCAGTTATACACTGAATATTCAAAAACCTGTTGATATCCAAGTCTTTGGTAATGTTTTAAAGCAGGACTGTTTCTCCCTCTGGCCAGAATTGTAGGTGTTTCTTTTCCCATGCATCCCTACCAGAGAGGATCTTTGTCTCTACCACAGCTAACCATAAACAAGGGGCTGTGTGTTGAAACCTAAAGTAAAAACCCCTTCTCTCTTTATACGATTGCAATAATGAAACAGGCTCCATACTAACCATAAGATAAGGTATTAGAATAGTGTTTTAAATCTGAGATTCCACTTCATCTGATTGCAGAACTAAGTGTTCAGATTGTTAACACTTTTATGCACAAAATGGGTCAAAAGTGACACCACAAAGTTTATTTTTTCGCTGTTTCTTTTCAATTAATTTATTTCATCATTCAATTTTTCAGGTATTCCTCAATTATCTTGTTTTTTATTTTTCCTTTATTATGTTGGACTAAAAATCATTTTTGTATCACTACCCTTCTAATGCAACATGGGTCAAAAATGACCCGTATTCATTCCCTATGTTACTTCATGACTGAGTGTTTCTTTGCTATATCTTTGCAAAACTCCTCCCTTTTGGGGCGTGGTCTTGCTTTTGCCTCTCCATTACACCTGTTGTCACCAAAGCAGGTGGAATTGATTCAGTTGATGACTTATTTATATCTCATGTGAAGTTATTATATTTCCATGTAAAATCATTTATATATCTATTGTAAGATGATGTTTATATCATACATAAATTATTTTATTTTAATCTAAAATATTTACATAAGCAGAATATATAATTTAGATAAACAATAGACTGATTGATTGCAGTAAAGACTTGATTCATTACAGAATCACACTCCTCAGAATATTCCAACCTTCTAATTATCTGATTATAATAAGGGGAACATGTTAAATAATATTTTCACACATCAATTAGTTTAGTATTTACTGTTCAAGATCATCTCAACCTATTTTCTGAGGTCAAACAATTGTAAAATAAGACTTACATGCATCAGATGTGTAAAATCAGCCCTGTTGAGTTGTGAAATGTTTGGCAGGTAAGTCATCAACTGAATCAATTCCACCTGCTTTGGTGACAACAGGTGTAATGGAGAGGCAAAAGCAAGACCACGCCCCAAAAGGGAGGAGTTTTGCAAAGATATAGCAAAGAAACACTCAGTCATGAAGTAACATAGGGAATGAATACGGGTCATTTTTGACCCATGTTGCATTAGAAGGGTAGTGATACAAAAATGATTTTTACTCCAAAATAATAAAGGAAAAATAAACAAGATAATTGAGGAATACCTGAAAAATTTGAATGATGAAATAAATTAATTGAAAAGAAATAGCGAAAAAATAAACTTTGTGAGGTCACTTTTGACCCATTTTGTGCATTAAGTGTTAAAGTGGAATCTCAGATTTAAAACACTATCCTAATACCTTATCTTATAGTTAGTATGGAGCCTGTTTCATTACTGCAATCATATAAAGAGAGAAGGAAGCCTAAGAATCCTCCTGAAACCTAAAACCTAACAAAAATTGCCACATCTCACATCTTTTCATTAGAAAATATTCCATTCAGAAAAAAGCCTAATTGAGAATATCCAAATACAATATGCAGGTTAAATGACAACTACCGCATTCATTATTTTCATATCAGGAATCATAGTGGAAAATTAGTGTTTATGTAAACTTGTGAGTTAAAACAATACAGAAATATGTGTTTATTTGACTAGGTAATCAAATTTTGTCATTAACAATGTAAAATAATTCATTTTTCCTTTTAATTCGCAGTATTAAGTTGAAACAACTAGGGATCAAAGGTTATCAACTCTCACAACTTAAAATACAACGTTGAGACAACTAATAGATTACAGTTAAATTTACTTTTAGAACTTTAGTTTTATAGATGAAATAAATGTCTTCAAGTTGAGTTAACTCACACTTTCAAGGCAGCAGAGGAACTTACGTTTTGCAAGTTAAACCAACTTGAAATGTCTTACAACCCTGCCTCCTGCCCAAAGTCAACTGGGATAGGCTCCGGCCCCCCACAACCCTACACATGTGGTTACAGAAAATCAATGAATGAAGTCAAGTGTTCCTTTAAACTTTAGATAAATCACTGTTATGTTCTTTTTGTGAACTTGCAGCTGACACAAGTCAGACATTGTATGACAAGAAATCTTAGCTCATAACAACAAAGTGTCCCATAACATTCTGAGCTGACTTCTACCACCCTGAAAGTAATACACTGTTGTAGTAGCATCTACACTTACACGTAAAGATGGGTGACGTATGTTGGAGAACATGAATTTTTCACATGCATTTCTCCAGGCCCTTGGATGCAGTTTGTAAGGATTGTTTCTGCTTCTGCTTGTATCCAGCAGGGAACTCACTGTTGGGCCGCATGGTACAGGCCCCTGAAACAAAGAAAGGCCTATAGAGCCCACAAAGCCTGACTCGGGCCTACATGTAGCCTGATAAGACAATAGAGCACAAAGGACTCCAGTTCCCAGGCTGCCATGCTGCCTAGGTGTGAAATTCCTCGACCAGACTCTTGGCTGTAATTGGAGGAGACTTATTAGAAATCACAGGGGTCCCTCTGAAGTCACCAGGAGTATATAAGTGGGAACTGAACGATTCTCGCTCTCTCTCTTTCTTTTTTGGTTTTCCTCCTCCATCACCTTTGGGTGTCACCTCTCCTTGCTTTTGGACCCCCTCTTCCTTCTTTTTTTACCCTGAGGACCGGCGCCGCCGCACGTAAGCAGCAGTCCGATCGTCTTCTTGCCAGTCCCAGTAACGATCCCCGTATAACACACGGAGTGCTCCCGTACTGCTCTCATCGAGATAAAAAGGTCCGGAGACAACCCCGTGTTACATCAGTCACATCAACCCTGCTGTTTTCCTCCGCCGCATTGCGAGAGCCAACTAAAGGGGCTCTAAACGCCGTCCCGCCGAGGATCAGCTGAATCTCACAGCAACAGAACAACACAACATTTCGTCAGGACCCCCGACTCGAAGGACCGAGCCGGACCGCAAAGGACGAAAGGACCTCTTCGCCAGCTTCCCTTCAACAAAGTAAGAGGCTTAAGTCTGGGCAGAGTAGATTGTTTGTGTAATGTTGAACTTGCTGTCGTTGCTGCTTTAACTGTTAGAGCTAGCTGCTGTTATTGTGCGCTGACGGTGTTAACACAGACCGATTGTTGTACGCTGATCGTTGGGATTTCCTTCTCTTCCACCCGCTCCTTTCCTCTACTTTCCTATTTCTTCACACACACACACACACACACACATACACGTATACACACCCACACACTCATACTGGTTTAAGGTCGTGGTGAGCCCCAGCGCCATTTGCTGTGTTCAAACTTCGTGGCCATCTCGGATTACTCGCTCCACGTGACGCAAACCCCCCCCGTTTGGGTTACGTCACATACCTCCTCCTCTCCCTTAGATCCTCCCCACACACATACGCATACACACACACACACACACCCACATATAAGCATATCCACACACATAGAGACATACACACATCCACACACACATGCTTGCTTGTACTTGCATGATTGTCAGGAGTAGTTTTTAGATAACTGGGTTAATTAATTGAAGTGTGTTGACCGAAGGTCGATATTGCTAATTTTAATAAACTTTGTTATGCTTTAAAGAGAAGTTGTTTGTATTATTTTGCATTAATACTGTTTGAAAGGCTGGTTGCGAGGGTTAGTGCACGTATTCTTCCCTTCATCTTTCATGTGAGACTGAACAGAGTTTGGTTAATTGTTTCCCTGTTTCCAGGGTGGTGCCCCGTAGTTATTATTCATTTTAATAATAATATTGAATTCAATCCATCATTGATGATCCTTTTTCCCTGTCTCCAGGGTGGTGCTCCGTAATCATTATTAAATTTAGTAATAACATCAAATTAATAAATAATTAATGATAATTTTTAATAATCATTAATTACACTCTATTAAGCAAATTTGCCCAACATCACCCTCCTGATATCAGTGTGATAAATCTTTCTGTGCTTCAAGGCTTCAGCACATCAAGTCAAAGAATTCAAGAATAAAACAAAAACTTTACACCCAGTGCCTCTTGTGAACTGTCATCTCACTCGTCTACAAAGTTCCATTTTGCAGGCAAAGGGGGCTTGGATGTTTGAAATGACTGCATGAGCAGTATGTACACATACACAATCACTGGATATGCACCTCATGTGAACTGACAACTGAAACTATGAGAAATTGTGTGATTCTCTATTTCAGAGGCAAAGAGGACTTCCATGTTTAAAATGAGTGGCTGTGATGTTTTGCTAACCACTGCTCCGCCGTGCCCACCAAAAGCTATACCAGATAAGTAATGGAAACACGAATAATTACAAAAGGCCAACCAGCTGTCCAAAACAAAGAAGTGGCAGAATTGGAGGAACAAGATCAGGACAGGACAAGGATGGTTGATGGTGATGCTGAGAGGCAGATTCCAGGATGAGGTGGTCTATTCCAGCCCCCCAGGCTCTTATGAGATGATTGAGTCTCATCATACTGCACCTGGAATCATCACTCCATAGTCACTCCATAGTCACCCCAACACTAAATTCCAGCAGTCAGACAGCAGCAAGAAGAGACAAGGTGGAAATTAATGGTATCTATTGGGCCTTTTGTTATTCTTAGAGTTTATTTGACTTACTTGGTGCAACGTTTGGTCGGCAGGGTGGAGCAGTGGTTAGCACTTCTGGCTTCACCATTGGCATTCACTGCATGAGCTTTGGTTTCAGGGAGCTTGTGCGCTGTGAGCATCAAGAGCCAAGCTCAAAAAAGATGGTCTGAACTGCTTCAAAGTTGTGCCTCATCTGCTCTGGATATTTAATGTTCATGGTGTTACGGGTCCCAGGGTCGGGTGCCGCAGTAACAAATACGCGGCCTGTATGAAGCAGGTCAGAATAGGAGCAATGAAGATGCAGGGCATTTCATTTCTCTCCAGATTGCCTCTGAGGGAATAGCAGAAGCGGGTGCTCTCTCACCGTTTCCTGGAGCAACTAGGGTGAACACCACGGTTCCGCCCCACTGCTACCACATAAAGCACCATATCATTTCAAATGTCTGCTTCTAAATACAAGCATAATATGTATATTAACTCACCTTATTTAGGGGTGCCACAAAAGGCAGTGCAGACGTCTGGTATTCCTGCAGTATGATGGCCCCCTCCAACACCACAGCCATGTCTCGCACAGTCGGTGTTGTGGCGCCATCATCATCTTCTGCGATGTCAAGGAGGCCAACAGACACACCTCTGCGCCTTTTGTCAGTGTCCTGAGGAAAAGTAACAGATGCGTGATTAAGTACCAAAGAAATCTAAAAGATGGAAGACATTTCTGTTCCTTTAAGCTTAACTTAGTACCATACTGTTGACTTTTCATTTCAGCTTGTTGAAGTTATCATTAGAAGATATTAAAATTGTGCTGCAACAGCAGCATCCATTTCCATTAACAATGGCATGTTGCTATCACCTACCAAGTTTGTTAAAGGAATAGTTTGGATTATTTGAAGTGGAGTGGTATGAGGTACTGATTTGTGTATTCCCTACAGTGTGTACACGCATTAGAGCTTGTGCATCTTTGTCGGACGTGGTAACACTTTTAGCCTCAAGAGGCTTTTTTATGTTATGAATTAGAAAGACCTGCAATGATAAGTGTGCTGTGACTTGTTCTCATTGCTAAACAAGACAACTTTAAGTTTCAGAGTCACGGAAGAGAGAGAAAAGCATGTTACAGAAATACACACAGCCTGTGATTGTATTTTAAAAGTGCATGATTACTATGCTAGTTTCCTCAAGTGCTCATGCAAATATTTGCTCTAATTATTCAGCTCTGGATGAAAAAGATAGATTGCCTTCTATTTATTTTTCTCCATCTCATTTGTATGTCATTTCCTTCGTGTTTCTGATGATTTAGACCTTTTTTAAACTCTCTGGAGTCCCCCACATAAGCCAGCACCACAGGTTAAATACCAGCGGACAAATAAATCTGCCCCATCCATCAAATATTGACTTCATGACTTACATTAAAGGTTGGTCCTGAATTTTAAGAAGGCTGCTGTATTGATCAGCACCCAAGACTCTTTCAGGCCATGCAGACAGGTCTATTTTGCTGTGGTATTATTGTTTGTGAGAAACTGGCAGCAGCCTCCTGTTGACAGTGCAACTTGGTACAAAACCATCAATAAATACACAACGTTCAAAATAATTTCAAACTGCTGGTTTGCATGAAATTGATGAATAGAGGTGTAGTAACATTTTTATATGTTTTTCATACACATGGCAATTCTCAAAAACATTTTCTTGATTTTCAATTAAACATTTACATGCAAAGATTAATGGCTGTGGTCCATTTTTTTTTGCTGTATTTTAACCCACAACAGCCTGATGGCAGGGTTGTAATCTATCAAAAGCCTTTTGACCCGTCCACTCCAACGCAACACGTCAACTGAAACAAGTAGAAGCAAGCAAATGTCATTAATAACATATTACCTTGCCTATAGAATTGCAATACATCTGATTATATCAAATCCTCCCTGTATTGTGATCACAGCCATTCCACACGCAGCCTGTTCACTCCCTACCAAAATCGCTGTTATATGGTTTTTTGTGTTTATCATTATGTTGCATTATCATATATGATGTTTATTGTATCAACCCATTATATCAAAAACATAATGAAAGCTGAATTTGTTTTCTCCATAAACGTTTCATTTTGGGGCCTCTGCTCCATAGAGCTCCATTCATTTTGGTTATTGTATGTTGTAAGTTCTAAGACTGGCATATCTCTACTACTATCAGAATATCTCTGGTATCACCATATTCTTGCCAATACACAGGTCTAATCAGGAAGGATTTTTTTTTCTCTTTATGACTTCTGAATTGCATAAAGCTGTCAGGAGGCTATAAGATAAACAATAGATGAGCTGGGAACACATTGTTTTTATATTTTTCTTATTTTCACCAAACCAAATCAAAGCCCATGACACAAGAATTTCTGTACTCTGTCTACAGCAGTCAGCCCCAAACCCACTGGTCCCTACCAAAAACTTTGGAAAGGGGTCGAATTGACTCAGTGTTTATAACAGCTGCCTCCCTACCAAAAGGTCCCAAGTTCAAAACTCACTCCCCTAAGCATTCCTGTTGGGTTGACAAGGTAGCTGAGGGCGTTTGAGATGCTGATCCTGGCTCGAGTTGGCAAGAGACTCATCTTAGTCTCATTTCCTAACTTCTCTCTGCAGTCATGTAAATTAAACTAATTGATGTGTGAAAATATTCTCTTGCACAACACCCTGACTACATGGGTGGTGTGACCAATGCACGGCGGCTATTCTTCAAGGCAAAGAGCTCGTCATGCCACATATGCAGAGGTGCACGGAGGACACGCCCCACCTCCAAAAGCATATTACTGAGGCAATGGGAAGATGTGGGGTAGAAACACAAAACGCAGCCACCACCCAGCCACAGGAGGACATCAGACAGGAGGGCCAAGGGAAGAGGAAGAGGAGCAAGATCTGCCCCGCTGCCAAAGACAGAAAAGTAGGAGCTGCTGTTCCCAGTGCAGCAGGCCTGTGTGCAACGAGCACAAACATGTCACTGATGGTCATTTGATCTGAACCCATATGATTTTATTCCATCAGTTTGATTTTCTTTTATTGGGTCACATTCACCACAGATCACCATGTTCATAACACTTCACCACAGTTCACTACAGTTCACACATTTCATTGTAATGTATTCTGCTGTGTACATTTATTTGTGGTTCATGTGAGCCATTACAGCATTAAGAACATTCACACTGATAAAATGCAAAGAAGTAACAGATTAACATCTTTAAAGCTAGGGTTGGAAAAAAATAATTAAACCAGTAATTTAATAACATTTTTCAGCAGCTTGCTGGTTATTTAGCTACATTCAAATGTTCATAGTGATTCAATGAGTTAAGCTGCTTTTTGCAACTGTTTTATGTTAACTACTAAAACTACAATTGAATGCCATATAAGGAAAGACAATTTTACCATTGTTTGTCTACTATAAATGGCACGTGTCCCCTAGAAACATGTCACCAGCAAAGTATTTCCCTGGGGCGCCCCTGACATGAGCTCTCTTCTGCTGTGGATCATGGTTTTCTTGTGGTTTTTAGATGCACATTAAAGTTAAAATATTCTCACATCTTCAGCGATGAGTTCAGAGTTGCACCACTTTTTTCCTTTTTTACCTTTGAGTCCTCATCACGTATGCAGCCGTGCAGCATACTGTTTGTTTTGACCTGCTCTTCCAATGCATTTCTGTGCTGTGCCTGTAGAGATGAGGGTCTGTGTGATGGGGGATCTACAGTCGAAGCCCCCTTTGCCCAGCTCTATTCGTTTTTCTTTCATCCTGAAGGCCCCCCCAGGCAATTCATTCATCAGGCAGTCAAGATCACACACTTGACCTTTGTAATGCACTTGTGCACAAGGGCAGGCATTGCTCAGGGCTCACACTTTGAAAACGTCATCATGGATAAATCTCCTGAGGAGGAGTCACCATGGTCATACTTAAACCTGCAGTCTGGGGTATTTACATATAAATGAACATCTGTTACTTTCAAGTCCTAGCCAGACAGGTTTACACAATGCTGATGAATCCTGCCAGCTCCAGATAGTTTTCTTTATATCACATTACACCACAGTTTTTCAATCTGGATACATCTGAACCCCAGCTTTAACCGTGGAGGTTACCAATTCGTTTCTTTTTCTTGACCCACCATTAGGTTTGCATTTGTGGTTTTGAGAGAAATGGCTCAACAACCAGGCTAGTGAGTGCACTGCCATGAAGTCACATCATGACATTCACATTGCCTTCAGTATGACTCGTTGAACCCCCCCCCCCAAATATTTGTCCAATATTTTAGTTTTTAACCACACACCTGAAAACAAAATGGTCCTCAAACATTTACAAGTTAAAATTACATAACTTTGTATAACTATCAACAAACCCAGTGAGAAGACCAAACTCAGTGATGAATGTATTCTTCTAATGATGTACACCATGATGAAAACATTAGCCTGTTAAATCAAAGAGTGACAGAGAAAATGGCTCCATGCCACACGACTCCATTATCATGGTAAACTAAATAAACTTGTGAGAGACAATGATAGAGTATAGGCTACAGCGAAGAGGAGAACAGCAAAACCTATGGTGAGATAACAAAGAGAGCCTCAAAAGAGTTCATTCATTAAACTCCTGTCTCCTCCTCACCTGTCGACTTACAGTACAGACCTCCTACATCGAGATCTTGTGAGGATGTTTTGCGGAGACAGGCCTCTAGGTTCATATTCATTTTTATTGTGATCTATCTGTTTTAGTCTTAGAATGTTTGACAGATGTATAACCTGTGAAAAAATGGTTCCATAATTTACTCTGGAGATTATGAGGTTAATGAATTAGCTCACATTCACTTCTCCTGGAGTGACTAGAATCAAGACCTCCAACTAGTGTCCATCAGAGACAGGGCCCACCTGACACAAATAGTGAGATATTTCTGAACCGTCTCTTATCACAAGTTCACATCAACATCGTTCTCATAGCGCAAAAAAATAATCCAAATGTAGCCTTTTTATGTTAAAGTGGCTAAACACGTTCAGCTGCCCAAAACGTGCAAAGATCACTACTGCTGCAGTGTGTGCTACACAAAGACTCGTATAAACAAGGCACTTCTTCTACACAGAAGTTGAGCGACAACACTCTCTCAGGGTAAACACACCTACAGCATCTATAGCCTCTGTTGGGCTGCTCATCACATTCAGTGTCAAGCTTCTCCTGAGCTGCCTCTCTGTAATAACTCTCACCTCCCAATGCAATCTGTGCGGAATGGGCTTGACAGCAGTGTGTGTGTGTGTGTGTGTGTGTGTTACAGACAGAGAGAGATTCAATTGTAACTGCAGAGAGCGAGAGATCAGGTAGAACTTTTGACTTTATAAACCTCAGAGTGTGTGTGTGGCTAAGACTAACTTTCAGTCAGAGGTGATGTCACATTTTTGCACACACACATGCTAACTCACGTGGATTCCTCAGGATATTGTGGGCTCCTGTGATATGCTGGCTCATAGGGGTGATAAATTGTGACAAACACACACACACACACAAATACACATATTCACACGCTAGCCACAGTATATCTTCAGTGGTGTAGTTTTGGAATTCAGGGGTGGTGTTAGCTTGGTTGATGGATAGCAGCTTTGGATGTGATGCAGTGTGTGTGCGTGTGTGTGTGTGTGTGTGTGTGTGTCAGCTCTGTAGCTTGGGGGTCTTAGGGATACTTCTACAGTGAGTTGATGTATTGTGTGGGGGGAGGCCAACAGAAAAATGCTGAGGTTCACTGTGTGTGTGTGTGTGTGTGTGTGTGTGTGTGTGTGTGTGTGTGTGTGTGTGTGTGTGTGTGTGTGTGTGTGTGTGTGTGTGTGTCCATGAGTGA
The DNA here is from genome assembly GCA_037577475.1 of Chaunax sp. Z400. Lineage (NCBI taxonomy): Eukaryota > Metazoa > Chordata > Actinopteri > Lophiiformes > Chaunacidae > Chaunax > Chaunax sp. Z400. The sequence goes on along the minus strand of CM075189.1, from coordinate 33,714,122 downwards.
TGGACAGATACCCTTGGTTACATCAATCTGCTTTACTTACTCACACATTCTCTACCTCTCTCTGACACACACTCATCTTTACATTTCTTTGTTCTTTCCTTTTTGTTCTCTTGCTGCAGTGCTTCTTTGAGCCGTCTCTCACACACACACACACACACACACACACACACACACACACACACACACACACACACACACACACACACACACACACACACACACACACACACACACACACACACACACACACACACACACACAGAGGGATAAGCAGCTGTACAGCTCCTGCTTCACCACTGTGGCCTCTATTCTCTTGGCCATTGAGGTGAATGTGATACAATGATGGAACAACATTAACTCGGATTCCCTTCCTGTCTCTCTGCAGCTCTGTGAATAAACAGGCCATGAGGGCAGGAGCAGAGGGAACGCAGAGTCCGCAGAGTCCATTCTACCCAACGTGGAATTGGGCAGAATGAAAATACATGAGCGAGACCTGAGACTTGAACACTTGAAATGTTTTCTGTCCTTCCGTCCCAGAGTAGAGAGAGAGGGTTATCATCACTCACATCATAAAAAAATACAACAACTTGATTTCTTTGGACAAATTATGAACACAACATTAATATATCATTACCTTTACAGGTATAGCTGTGAACATGCTATTGCTAAATTATAGACACGCCACCATCCTGTATTTGTGTTAAGTCTAATACTCACTCCTTTTAGCTCTTTTTAATGCTTCCACCAACTCTTGAAATAAATATCTCTTTAGCGTCTAAATGCTCCACTAGCTTAGCAACAAGCAGACAACAAAAGATGCACCTCTGTGCATAGCTGTTATTCAAGAAATAGAAAAATAACTCTTGCAAATTTAAGTCTTAAATTAAAATGAACTGTCGTCCCTGGTTGCAGCATTTATGCTATGCAAAGGTTAAAAAAGCCATTCAGAGCAGGTCAGGTAAGACAGACTGTCATCATTTGATTATTTGGTTATTAGTTATTAGATATGTCGTCATATATTTTAGTGTTCAAACCCAATACAAATAGATTCAGTTACATTTTGAAACAAGCACATATTGTTTTGCAGTACAGGAAAGCTTTAGCTTTTTTTGGAATTTGGCAGTAACAAAATCTAAAAATATTAGTAAAAAAGAACTGAAACCGGAAATCTAAGCAAAAACAGATCTTAAGATTGTCTCTCAGGGAAACATAAAGCCCAGAATCCTGAGGGATGAACCAGCCTAATCTAAAAATATCAAAAACTCAGCCTCTGGCCAATACTTGAGGAGAGTAAAGGCATTAAAGCAACAAAGTTCAGACTCATGGTTTTGACTTGTGGCTAGGCAGCAGTACAAATAGTCAAACACTGTTTATACAAGCGGAGCACAGCCAAATCTTTTTATATATTGCAACGCAAAGGCGAATCCCGTGGTCAGAAGGTTCAGAGAACACAGATCAGCATTCAGCTTCAGAATATATAAATAATGCTTTTGACTCATACACTAAGCTGCAGACTTACAGTATGTCAAAGGAGCCTGTAATTCCCTTCTGCATTTACAGCCATACTATTAGGAGTTTGAACACTGGTGTAAAAAGAGGAAGGATACTTGTTCTAGGCAAGAAATAGGCAGTGCAGCATCAACAACCTTCTTCCAGTTTGGTCTGCATTTAGTGAGACACCTCTATCTCGATCTCGATCTCAAAGAGAGGTCGCTGTTTGTGTCCAATGAGATGGGCGTACGACAATGTGGAAGTACGATCTGGATGTTTTGAACAACAACTCTAGATGCTACGAAATGCATCCTCTGGAGGATGTTTTGCTGCAACCAGAGCTGGGGCACAGGGCGCAGGCAAAATGGAGAAATATGTTACATCATTCATTTGCACATACACTCACATTGCAATAATACACAGGCGGTGGGAAACCTGCAGTTTCCTTTTAACAAACATACAAAACTTTGTACTCTGACAAAGCCATGCCAAACTGAGAAAAACAGTGTTTGGTGTCTTTCTTTCACCTGTAAGCATCAAATATATTTTTATTATATGAGTGATGTGAATTCCGAGTATATTGCAGGTTGACCCTCACTCTGACGTTGGCTGCTTTACTGCTGATACTACACTCTGCTCTTGTTTTATCGCAGTAAAATAGCCATACAGTGATAAGATAAGATACGATATCCCTTTATTAGTCCCACAGTGGGGAAATTCACAATTACTTACAGATACAGTAAGTTACCATCTGTGGTATTTTTTAATGTACTGAGAGGCCAGCTATACATCTTCATTCAGATACACTACTGGACCTGATGCATAAACAACAGCAAAACTCAAATCTTAAAAGTCTTACATTTGCTTGAGGACATTGAACAGAACTTCCATCGAGCACTCATCACTGCACTAGCATTGCAGAATACACACTTGACCAAAGTGGCCTTTTGCAAGATGAACTGAAACTTCCAGAGAGAACTGATGGACTGTATATTGTAGCCACTGTTGTGGCCACTTTATAATTTATCCTGTAACCCCTGAAACCACTGATCAGTCCCAGGCAAGTTAACAGGATAGTGGACCAGTATGTAGGTTCAAAGCTAGCACTATATTGTATGGAATGTCACACAGAATGTCTGGAGGCGGTAGACGAGGTAAAGATGAACCATTTTATGGAAAAAACAAACAAATAAAATTTACAACTCATTTAGCATTTAACAAGAATTCACCATGAACATGGTATGAAAAGCGTGAAGGGTTTCATGTCCTTTTTCTCCAGTTTATCAGAGTTCTTAGACAGGGTTTAGTCAATATATGTTCTTAGAGAGTTTTGGTAGTCGTAGGTTTTGTTTGTCGTAGGTTTTGTTTGTTGTAGGTGCACCTAGTATAAGGAGTCGAAACAGTTTGTGGCTTTGTCAGTCCTACCACAGTGGACGTATCGCACATCTGGAAGATGAGAGAATTGAAGTGTTCCTCCTCCGATGGACAGAGGAATCAGGTTCTTGGACGGCTCGCCATCTCATTGGTTCAAGAGAAATCCGGGTTTCCAATCCAGGGTCTCCAATCCAGGAAGTATCAATACAAAAAACCCAGCCTGCATAACAATAATACACTTATTTTATACAGTACTGACGTTATTATTCTCTATGGCCATATTTTATCTTAAATCAAAATTATGAGTGCTAATGAGGTAAAAACAAAACAATACATTTTTTAACATTGTTTCAATGATAAAATTGTCACTTTAAACAACCGCATCACTTCATATGAAATATTTTAGTCCATTTTACATTTCTTAATGTTATCTGTAGCTTTAAACCAGGAAATTAAATTATTAACATCCTTTTTAATACCATGAATGTCAATGAACATTTTAACCATGAACTATGACTGTAATTTTATCCAAGAAATCTTTTTTTGTCTTTAAATCATGAATTTATATACATTTCAAAATAACAACTCTTCAAAACCTTAATTTTAAGATAATAGTTGCTTCTTTTTCCTTTTTATCTCTTTATGTTCAATTGAATGCTATTTTTTACATAACACAATCTTACAAAGAAGTAAATGTAACACAACAGTACTTAAGTCCCCAAATATTTATAAAACAAAATTAAGCTATGGCTTACATTTTAAATTCTCAACAATAATTTTACATATGCGTCAACACTTCAGCAGGAAAAACACTCTGAGAGTCGCCATGTTAGCAGGCAGCGCCGACCACCGTAATGGGCTACAGTAATTAGCTACATCTGTTAGCATCACATTAGCTAAAGTTATATCTCACTCACCAAGACGTGTGGAAAGTGGTTTAACGATATCAAACACGATGTAGGTCGCCTCAGCTCCTTCTACTGCTGCTCCGAATAGTTTTTACAAGTGCAAAATAACTTAATTGTTCAATACTTAAAGTGTTTCCCCTCTTGCTCCCTGTGGTCTATGTGTGTTCTCCATCTGCACGTCACTGCACCTGCTAGGTGAAAAAGGGGGTAGGAGCTAACACTCTCCCTCCAATAGGGTTGCACTATCTTCCCATTCAACCAAGGAAATGCCATCTTACTGAAATGAATTTGACAGGCACACAAATCAACCAAACAACTCATTTTATGAATAGGAAGAAACAAAATAAAACAAATAGCAAAATAAGAGTATGAAGCTCTGTTTCTACTGGGCTACAATATCATACAAAACCAATAGATAAGCAACATTAATAGCTCACTGGTCATTCACTTCCTTTGTTTCATGTTCTTAAATAATGCTGCTGTTTTTTTATGATGTAAGATATGCATCAATTGTTAATATTTTAGCATTTTCATCCCAACAGGCCCACGTATTGTCTGCCATAGCATGATAAGCTTCTAAGTCTGTGAAGTCTCTAAGTGTATGTCTGTCTGTGACGAGTGGACAATAAATTTGTCTCTTCCCTAGAGAAGAGAAGGGGAGGGAAGTACAGCAAATGTAAAGTGATATCAAATGGAAATCTCTTTCCTCTCTGTTTTTATGCCACTTCTAGTAGCTTTAGGCCATCTTTTATGTTTTTTTTTTCTTCTTTCAAATATTTCAGATTGTAGAGCGACAAATCTCAAACAAAGTGGGACTAAAACAAAGGCAACCTGCAGTATCTGACATTCTTCATAATGAAACCAATCCAAACTGCAGAAAGTGCAGTTACTGCACTCTGCCTTGGTTTCACAGTATATTTTTGCAGACACCGCAAAATAAAAACCTCTTATCTCTGGAAAATAGAGCCATAGAACAATGACACTAACAGACTGAAGAGAAGTTACACAACTTTCAATTGGAGCAAAAAAAGTCAGTACTTCTGCACTTCTAAGGAGCAGTAAATGGTTTCCACAGACGGATAGAGTCATTGAAAATGGGATTGCAATTTATTATTTCTTTAAAGGAAAAATATTCCCTTATTCATTTGTGGATTGGTAGGCTTAACAAAATAACATTATCCAATTCTTCTTCTTTTTTTCATTTATTTATGAAAAGACCACATGACTGTTGTACAATAGACAGCAGCGAGGATAAACAACATCCACTGCTACAGCTAGTCCTTCATCAACAACCTATTTCCAGATGTTTGACAGTGGTTTGAAAATAAGCAAAGACGGTTCCTTGACATACACTGAACAGCATTTTTGTTACCCTATATGATCTGACCTGGACTTAATATATGTGCTAACCACAAGAAATAGTCCATTTTCCACACTCATACTCCAAGTAGAGTCAATGAAGAGGTCCATAGAAAGGTCAGGATGCCCCAGCACTCCATATCACTGATTGTTGGACATCCATTCACACACGTCTGTATCTGCTGGGCTATTTTGACTGCTTAAAGAGGCAACTTGTAAAATATGGCCAGAAGTAGAAAGGAGCTCCTAAAATATGAGGGGCTGTATAGCACCAGAGTAACCACCAACTACTGCTCACTATACTGTTTGCTGTAGTTACCTTTGGATGTTGCTATTGCTTCATTAACTCAGTTATCCATGGAGCTAGTGGGTCTAGAGCCCTATAGCTGATTGGATTGTGTCCAGACCACAGCCTCCTCTGATCACTGAGGGCAGTGTTCTGGGGAAGACAGCTGGACACCAGGCTGGGACCAGCCAGCCCCTAAAACCAGTGGAAGCCAGTTTGAAGACAGGGGATAAAGTATGAAGGTGATTTAGAAGAGGATGAGGACTCTGAGTCCAAGGATGACATGAAATTGAGAGGAGAGAGGTGAATTGGCAAAGGGACGAGAGAGACTGGCATCAGCAGCAGGCGATGTGGAGCCAGAACAGTAGTGTAGTAGTTCTAACATATGTGGAAAGACAATTCTGTTGTTTTATTTTGTTTATGTCTTGTTCCAATGAATTGCCTTTTAGCATTCTAAATAGCCAAATAGCCACCTCAGTACAGAGTTTTTGAGATATGCTCCAGAAACGAAACGTGAGGAACATATGGATGGAACCCATTCTTATATCCCCCTCCTCGCTTTTTTTGTGGTGGGGATAACAGGAGACAAATGAATGGCAGGACTCAACCTTGATGTGTCAATAGAATAAAACGCCCTCTTGGGTACCTCTCCAGTGGTGAGAACAAGATGAAGTTCCTTCTGTGGATGTCTTTCTAGTGGAGAATTAATGAGTCTCTATGAAGCTGTAACTGGCACCTCATAGTTCCCTGTTATTAGAGAGATGTTGTAGTTTTAACCTTCAGAAAATTATATATTCTATTCATATAGTTATTGTTTTATAGTTACCATGGTATCTGGGTAACATGAGCACATTTTGAAAATGCCATGATTATAAGCTTGCAGATTTGATAATTATATCTCTGTTTGCAGTCGTAATTTATCTGTACTGTCCTTTTATTTAAGCATTGATGTTTTAGAGTATAATAAAACACAGAGAAGCATCCATACAGTTGTTTGACAGATTTCAGAGTGAAATTATATTAAAGAGATCATCACAGATGCACATATGAAGATTTCATTGCTGATGACTGAGAATAAAATCAGCATTTCTTTTTTTTTTTTTTTTTTGCAAAAGTACAGTTGCTGATACTCTGGAATGCTTAGTGTAACTGCAACTTTACATCTCTCACAAAAAGTGCAAAATCAGAAAATATAATAAATGATGTACATACTGGATACAATTACAATGTATTTGAAATATGCAGGCTGTAAAGTTTAAAAATGAATAATCGATGTATGTGCACAAAAAAACCTCAGGAAATGAGAGAGGGAATTGGGTGGTGTGTAATCGTTTGTGTGTGTCTGTATTCCACATCCAGAGAAAGGGAGGGACAGAGATTGGAGTTTCATCCATCCACTGCACATGCAGCCAAGAATCTGTCAAGAGGCTTCATGTGGTCAGATTGAAAACAAGTTGACATAACGTCTCGGTGAGTAACGGCCTTATTTAGTTTTATTTTCCTGACATCTAGTCAGCCATATTGTTTGGATGAAGGACACTGTCACCCATTTTTAGTTCTGCTGCTTGATGGCCCCCAGTAGGGAGGAGTTCATGCTGAATATAATGGCCTTTTACGATGCCACAACCAGCACAAGGCAACAAAACCACTTTCAGATGACTTACGCCTCAGTTGTCGCCAGTATATTTTGTTTTGTTTCACTTCACACCGTGAAGGGAGATGTTGGCGTTCTGCATGCTAAGTGTCTCACTCTTCTCTCTGTCAGTGTTTGACCACTGTTGAACGTAATCTACAGTATATACACTGAAATGTGTGTTTAATAAGCCCATCACATGAAACGTGCTCTTGTATTCAAATGCACATGGTGAAGGTTGCTTCCTCATGCCATTGGTGTGCGTCAGTGGGCCCGGCAGATGTCAACATCCACCGCTGGGTGTAGCAATCAGCGACGAAGAGAACATGGTGTCTGGTTCTGCAGCACATGAGACGCTCTCTTAAATAATGCTCAACAGACACATGGCTGAAGGATGTTGTAGAGACCTGCTACGCTCATCCCACACTCATCCCTCTCACAGAAACACCTCGGCTGTAAACCAATACCCTTCATTTACCTTCATTTTAATGTTGAAATCGAAGCAGGAACAACACCTTCCGTCTGAGGTGGCTGTTTGGTGGCATCTTCTTAAATACACATGATTTGCTCAGCTCTCTTGTTGCAACCTGGGCAGTCATTTGTTTTGGATTTTATTTGGACTGTAGCGTATTCGAGGATAATCCTGAATGGACTTGCTGACTAACCAGTAACTCTGGTAAAACCACTGAATTGAACTGAACAGATTATGAAACAAGTTTTATTCATGAAACTAACTTTTATTTTGAGTTTTGGTGAAGAGGAGGAAAATATTCACTGGGCTTCAAGGTGTGTGGGAGGAATGGCATTTTCTCTATAGAGCTTTTTTCCCCCCACACAATCTATAGTTGCTGTGTTTTATTAGCTGTTATTGGTTGCTCTATTTGGACATGTGTTCTTGAGGGTTGAGATTATGAGTGGGTTGTACAAGGTTTATTATGCCTAATACTTTTATGCAGTTGGCTAATTAAACCAGACTCTTGAACCTAAAATATTGAATGTATTGTTAGGCGCTAACTTAATTGTGAACTTAGTTCTTAATTTCACCTACAGTATAAGCTGCTTTTGTTTATGTTAAATATGAACTGTACAAAGAGTGTATACTGAAACAGACTGAACAAGAGATTAACTCACTGAAGGGGTGGAGCTACCAGAAGGCTCGATCACACACATACAGGACAACTACATACCTGTACCTGGGTATCCCACAGGCCACTGGGAATGATGATGAAGACCGAAGAAGGTCAGCCACAGCAAAATACCTCCAGAGGGTAAGACAGGTGCTGAGAAACCAGCTCAGTGGTAGGAATAAGACCCAAACCACCAATTTGTATGCCCTACCAGTCATCAGATACCCAGCTGGAATCATAAGCTGCTCTCTGGAGGAGATAGAAGCCAAAAACTCCTCACAATGCACAGAGGGTTCCAGGTCCTTGACGATCTACGAGGACCTGAGGGTGCGTTCACACTTGTTTGGTTCTCTTGGTCCAGACAGAGTAGCGATTTCTCAGATATTTTAGTCTTAGTTACTGTAGCTTAGCATTCATTCTGGCATTTTTAACATCTAACCAAAAGATACAAAACAAAAGGCATATGTATGAGGTCATAACCTGATTGGACAGCTTTTATGACGTGTGTATAATGTTTATTGTGACATGAAACTCGCCACCTTCCATAACAATGCTGTGTGCTAGTCTACATTTGCTTGTTGAATTTGTGTGTCTAGGGTGTTTGTTTGTTTTTTTAGTGGCTGAGACCTCATGAAGAGCTTATGAACTGTATGAAAGAGTCAAAACAGTGCCAGAAATCCCTCCGTTGCACTCACAAATGAAGGTGTGCTCCATGGAAACGGCTTTTAATACCCAAGTTTTGGTCTTTGGTTCGTGCTGCGTTCACATCCTGTATATTTCAGTCGGACTGCACCAGAGTTCATTTGGTGCTTTCTCGGTGCATACTAGTGATGTGCGGTTAGGCTCTGATGTCACCGGATACCGCGTGTGTATATAAATTATCCACCCATCATCCACTTGGACCAGTTCATTTCGTCGATTTAGAGACCCGCACCCGCACTGATATTTCACCCGACTTCTACCAGTGGATTATGAACGAGCATGATGATATGGTAACATATTACACTGAAGCAGGCTGGTGAACATTTATTTTTGTTAATATGGCAACAGGAAATAAATCTCAATGTCCCAGCAACTTCCCGAAGCTCCGACAAATCAATCAATCAATCAAGAAGAAAAGAATAATAATAATAGCGTTTGGCCACTGCCCAAAATGAATAAACATAATGTGTTCAGCAGTCCAAAGTCTAACACAGGCTGACATATTAAGGCAAATTCTAAATGACAGATAGTTTCTCCTCGTCTGCAGCAGCCTGTTGCTTTGCCCTGTCACATTGCCGATGAGGCATGATGGCATCAGCGTCAACAGCACTGTTGATTGGTGTCTGGGCCACCTGGACAAATCCTTTTATCGCTGACAATATAGAGCATATCCAGGCAACACGGGTCCACACAGTCATCCACGAGCTTGGATTTAACTTCCTGTGGTGCTCTTTTACTGTCGGCGGACAAACCAGGTCAAACTGTTTGACTGACTTGGTGGCTGGCTTCTGGCTTTAGCTTCTGGCTTTAGCACACATGATGTTTGAGGAGCCAGTTTTGTGGCTATCATACACATGTAACGCTTCACAGCTGTTACATATGACATACCCAGCTCTCATCATGGTAAGGAACTTCATTAAATCGCTCCCACACAGAACTTTTCTGCCCTTCCTTTTTCTTTGTTAACGCTTCCTTTTTAATTCTTTGATCTTCTTTTTCGCCCCCAATCCATATCGCTGCATAAGAGAAAGGACCCCACAATTCATGCATTCCTGTCTGCCTGACGAAAAGTGCACCTTAAAATATGTTCACATTTCAAAGAACGTGATGATTATTTTCCTCATTAACGATGCATTATCCCACCCAGCTGATCTGCCCCACCCCATCCGTGGATTAAGCACATACCCGCAGTGATAACTGCAGCCCGCGGATCTCTAGTGCGTACCAACGCTTGGGTGGAAGTGTTGACACTTATTCAAATGAACTGCATTAACAGAGCAATCACACCAGAGTTTATTTTAACCAAACCATGAACGCACCCTGACAGTGCAACGACAATGTGTAGTGACTGTCAGAGCCTCAATCCAGTATGAATCAAGGAGCATCCATGAATACATCAGGATTTGCTAGCATATTTACATAACAAGCTTCGTGGCTGAATGGGATTAGATAGATGGGAGATTAACTTTGGCCTGTTTTTGATTTTGAAGTGCTGTTAAAAATATCATACATCTTTTATGTATTAGATCGAGGCAATCGTCAAAATAAATGTTGGTAATGTACGTTTCTGAAAAACAGATATGATGAAACTTTACATTTCATGTTGCAACATAACATTTCTTCATGTTCAGGTTTATGTTATGACAATGCTGGTTAGGTTTATGCACAAAAACCGTCTGGTAAGGTTGAGTAGAACAATCATATTGACCTGACGTCTCGACAAAAAGGTCTGGTTTTGTAGTAAAAAAAAAACCAAAACAGCTGTGAAATGTCATGGCATCTCGTTAAAAATACCCATCCTTTGGCTGGAAATTGTTCTGAAGTCTCATTATAAATATAATTTTTCATCACAAACAGTTTCTGAGCTGGAAAATCTTGTGGTTGAAGTCGATGAACAATATAGGTTTGAAAAGACCATTTTGCATATACGGAGGTCAGTAGTCATTGTGCCTTGTTTTGTTATGCTATAGGAAATGCTTTATGTAAACCCAGTGGTGTCTTTTACATTTAAACATTAATGGAATAGCCTGAAGTAACTCTAACTCTGTTTCTGCAGTTTTCAGACTCAGCACAAAAAAGTAAAGCATTGCAGCTTTTCTATTTCATTCATGAGCGAGCTGACAAAGCATTACTAGTCAAAGTAGCCTTGAGCTTATCATGGCAAACATGCTTATACATGGAAACTTCCAATCATGGTTGATTTTGTGGGACTGCTTTGATTTTCACCTTTTCAGCTTTTTTTTTTCCTCAATACAGTTTATTTTTATATAGTCTGTAAACTAATTTAGAAAGGAGCTCAAATTAAGCTCTGACTCCATGCTTTAGTTGGAATAAAACATTTATAAGTGTGGCAACATCCTCAAGTACAGTATAGTTCAGTAGCATGAATAGCAAACGCTGATTAAATTATTCAGTGTGTAAGGCTTCCTTTGAGATTACCTTACACACTGATTTTACAAGCAGTGAAAAAGACATTCATTCACAGATATAAATAATTTATGTGCCACTGTAATTACTTTCCTGTTTATTGGCTTGACACCATTGTTAGCAATGAGAACATATTTAATCATTGTTTTATCTCAACAGGAAATTATCATTTTCTGGCAAAGGTGCGTTTTTTTTTCTATGATTGTTTTGTTATCAACAAAATTTTGTCTTTGGAGAGAGAAAGATACATGTTTATTTATTCATACCATACTTTGCTCTTCACACTCCAGTCACACACTTATTAAGCCTTAACAAATTGGGTATGGTTTTTCATAATGGATTTAGATCACAGCTGTGATAACACGGGGAGAAAGGAATGGGAAGAGAGAAACACAGTAGTAGAAAAGTTATTGACAGACAGGTGGACTCATCACACTAGATGATTCTGATACAGGTGTTTGGAGTCAGAGGTAGTCTGGTCTGGTAGGGTTCACTCATGTGGAAAAAGATGAAGAGGTTGAGCATCGATTAAACATGAACAGGAATCACATGAGATCGCTTAACTTCGTAGACCAATATAAAACTAAAGGTATAACTTCTCCAACCTAAAAAGGTTTGGCAACAGGAACATGGAAGTCATGGAGAACCAGAATCTGTACACAACCAATAAACAACAGCCCTCAGGAGGAAGTCTAATCAGGATAAAGAGGTGAGATCTGCTGTGTCAATGTGTGGAAAAGAGTCAAATAGAGAAAAGAGAGAGAAAATATCTCACCTTTTAGATTTCAATGTTGCAACAGAAAGTCTTGCAATAATATTTTTCTTTTTAATGTCCACCTTAAAGTACAGAAGCAATTAACTGTAATCAATTTTTGTATTTTGAAACCCTTCCCTTTTCCGTCTTTATATCTGCTTCTAGTTTGTGCTGCGGTATACGTAGGAAAAGCTCTTTGTCCATCCTGACAAACATCTTGTTTATGTTAGCTCATTATCTATCCTAATAACCTCGAGGCTTGGAAAGTCTGATAGGCATAATTGTCTCGGTGAAGCTTGGTGATCACAATGATTTGATAGAAGTCTGCAAGTCTGAGTAGTGTAACAACGACTAGAAGAATATTAGATTGCCATCTTCTTCCAGACTGCAGCCTCTTGGCTGCTTGTGAGATATCATTACAGTAAATTCACTCTGCAGCAGAAAGTGCCTCAGACAGATTTGGCATCCGGCTTCCTCAGAGGATTATTAGCAACCAATAATGTCCTCTTCAATGTATTTTTGAAATTTTATTTTTCCTGTTCTCACTTTATCTACTTCCATCTTTCTCTCTTTTTCCGGTGTCCCCTTCTATCCTGAATTCCCCCCACGTTATCATATCTAATAAAAATAATCAAGCCGTAAACACAGAAATGAACTGGCCAGTGGGCAGCAACTCTCTGTCACGGCCAGGGTGGGTAGAATTGATCATAGTGAGTTATCTACAGAATAGAGGGGTGTTTATAATTTAGCTGTCTGTTGTGTGGGAGAGAATGGGAGAGGTTGTCCCATTCATTAGATCTTACATCCCAGAGGACCCAGTTAGAAATGTTGGTACTGAAAGAGGTCACCTGTAAGGTCACTCCAGGAGGAAGACACTTGACATCAGGGTCTGGGGAGTTAGTATCAGCTTCAAATCAACATCTGTATAAAAGGAGTGATCTGATTGGGCAGCGGGCAGGACGGGGGTGTGACACTGTGACAACGTGTTATGCGTGCGACCCACAACGTATTAGCAGTTAGCAGCTCACTCAAAGAAGAAGAAAATCAAACAAAAACGTTTTGAAAATGGGTAGAAAATGCAATGCAGCTCTGAGAGATCAACCATCCAGTGATGGGGAGGGTAAATCACCCTGCTGGGTGACACGTCATGCCTGTTTCACCTTCAGAATACCAGCACGCTACTGAAAACCAAAGACCAGGGCTGAGTTCAGCTGCTGTTAGTTTGTTGGGTCATTGCTGCGATGCTATCTGTGGGAAAAGGGATACAAAGACACTGTCGCTGAGAGCTACACCCACATGTAAAAGTCAAGGCATGGTGGCCAAGTGGTAAGGCGTTGGTCTCGTAAACCAAAGATCATGGGTTCGAGCCCCATCCATGCCTTTAATGGGAACAGGTTCTTTGGTCAGCCAAGTTCTCTCCTCTTGTCCATTACTAGATGATCTTGCAAAACTGGTTTACTCTCAAATGTGGTTTTCTCTGCCCCTCTAAGGCACTGTTCAAGGTAGGAAATGTTTGTGACCATTTGGCAGCTCATTATGTTTGCGACCCACAATCGTGAGTTTTATAAAGCAGCTGGTAACAATCAACCACTAACAGATGGAAGAAAATCTACAAAATATGTTTTCCAATTTGTGGAGACAATGCAAGGTCCAGGAGCTCCTTCTCCTCTGAACAGAAGGTACGATTGACGACCATGTTGCAGGGATGGTAAAATCATTCTTTTTATCGAGTCATGTATGTCAGAGATGGATCGTCGTTGCTGTGCTACTGAACATTCCCTGCGTAAAACAGGCTACAACTGTCGCTGTGGCTGAGAACGCACACCTACAAATAACAAGGCGTGGTGGCCAAGTGGCAAGGCGTTGGTCTTGTAAACCAAAGAACATGGGTTCGATCCCCATCCATGCCTTTAATTTGATCAGAAGAATATTTACTCTGTACCTGTGTTTGAAAATTCTTAATCCAATTGTTTTGTTCAGCCAACTTTCCCGTCTTTTTCCCTTCCCTTCTTAAAGAAATGGGTGTTGCTGATCACTCAGTGACAACTTTTCACAAATTATTTACTTATTTACTTACTTATTTACTTGTTTAGCCCCTTTTCCACAGGCTGTTCAAGGCAGGACTGTTGCACCTTTATTTTGCCTCACTGGTCTGTATAAAAGTAAGAAGGCAGAATGGGAAGTCATTGTTGTTCATGCTCTGAGCTGGCTGCCGTATCATTGACATCTCTATGAAAGGAGTCAGCCAGCAAGGTCGGAGGACAGGACGGGGGTGTGACCCACTAATGAGATAGCAGCTTAGCAGCTAACTCAAAGATGAAGAAAATCAACCGAAAAGGTCTTCAAATTGTGGAGACAATACAAGGTCCAGCAGCGTCTTAACCTCCTGAGATGTTCAGTGATTTGCATGTCAAAAGATCTTCTGTGTTTACAATAAACATTTATTGGCACTAAGACAAAACTATAGCTATAGCCCTCTGAACAGAATAGATACAGTTTTTTGGGGGATTCAAATTAAGGTAAAAATGTGAGACGATCAACTTCACTCTCCTCTACTTTTGTGAGATATATCCCTATGTGTGTCATGAAATGCATTTTATTCTTCTCTGAAAGTCCTGCACTTAAATTTCATCATCAGTCTTACTGGAGTGTTTCTGCTCAGTAAAGAGGCTAAACAGGCTGTAAGTAGTGTTTTGCTGTCCTCTCTGACCACAACCAGCATCACTTATTACACAAAGATACGCAATACTACCGCAACAAAGATCCCTCTGTACAGAGCCTCTGTTTATTTACAATGAATCAAACATCAGTAGCACATCACCTCCCCAGTGTATGAGTTTAGATAGCAGGCCAGCATTCAACAAGCAACGTGTGCATCGAATAGTGTTTTATAAAGCAGAAATCTCTGTTATATGGTGGTTAATCTTTGATTCAGCTCTATTACCTCTGCTGCTGACTCAAAGACAGACCCATTCCACCCTTGTACCTCTCTTCAACCCACAGCAAAGTTTTAGCTTATGTTTTTACTTTCCTCAGTCTGTAAAGAGGCCTTGGGTACCTTGAAAGGCACTATAAAAATTCCAAGTTATTATTATTATTATTACATTTATACAGAAGAATGAAGCACAATAAAGGCACAGCAGTCCCACCTTGAACAGATAATGTAAAAGGGGCCACTAAATGGTAGCTGAGTGGTAACAAACATGCTCTGATGAATCTATAACACACAAGGAGGTCCTGCATTACACCTGTACATCAGTAAAAGTAAAGAAGTATAGTACCTTTAGTCAGTATGTTTATCATGTTCACCATTGTATTTTAATCATGTTCATATTTGATAGATACCACTTAAGACATGGCTGAAGCTGCGTTGTCATTATTGGGCCTTAAACCAAATGACAAATATGTGTTACATGAAGAAAATGTGATCACATTAGTTAAAAATGATCCTGTTTGGAGCATGAATTTGTGCAAAATTTCTTTTCAATTATTAGCCATAATATTAGGTAGTTCTCTACATTTGTTTTTGTTCCATATTGAACAAACATGCTTGGTGTATGTAGTGGTTCCAGATTGTGGAACATCCTCCTGGTCCTGGTTTTATTTGTTAATTTTTTCATCCATTCCTGTCTTTGCTTTTTTGCCAGAAGATTAGCAGCCAGGTTCATGATTTTTACATTGTACCTGCCTCAGCATGCTCTCTTAATTATGGCCTTCTACAGTTCAGGGTGAATGGAACCTTTTGGCTGACAGTCATATTGTACCAATTTCTTAAACAATGATACTTTCCATTAAATACATGATTAACAAACACTGTTACGCCAATCTGTACTAGAAAACAGATGTCAACAATAGTAAGCCTGACCCACAAAAAATACCAATAACAGCAGGTCCCTTTATTTTGTCACATTACATTCCCCAACATGCATTGCTGATAAACTTCTAAATGTTGAAGCCTGAAAACCAGCCTGAACTGGACATTATCCATGTCTACCTGTCTGTGAAGCTCCAAACAAACTGGTGTCTTTCAGCTTCTCAGATTTCCCAGCATTCATCTCCAACGCTTCTTTCCTCAGTTAAGCAGTAACTTAAACATCTACACGTACAAAACAACTACATTTCAATGTTTGAGTCCTTTAAAATATAATAAAATACAAAGTTATTTATAATTTCTTTCTGGGAAGTTATATTTCTTCTGAATTAAATCCTGTTCTCAGTTACTATTTCTATCTCATGCATAACATCTCCAGCTCCCTGGAGGCTGATAGAAACGTCTCTGTAGTTCTCATTGCAGTTTAAGCTGCCTACAGAAATAAACACTGTCACTTCCACAAGTATTGTGGAAATAAGGTCATAATTTGCCACATAGAAACTATAGAAACAATCCACTTTCATGCAAGACATGTGTTAAATCTATGATTTGTTGTCAGCTGGGAGAATTGAGGATGATATGAGTTCAGCCAGGTCATAATGGCACATGAATTACACTAAGTATCCCCTGTTGGACACCTGATCTGTGTCTGTAGCTATGAGTACCATTAGCTTAGTTAGCCTTGCAGCTAATGGCCCTGTAGCTGACAGTGGTCTGCTTGAACCACAGCCTCAGATCACTGGGGGTCAGTCACTACAGGTTAATGGAGCTCAGCTCAACAAGGCTCATAAGCCTCCCAGTCAACACGACTGGACTGAAACTGGACACAGCCTCTAAGACCAACAGAAGCCAATTTGATGACAGGTATATACTACATAGGTGATTTACAGGGTCTCTTATGAGGACTGGGACTCTGGGGACAAGAAGACACAGCAGCCAGGGACAGGAGAGAGGTGATGGAGGTCACCAGCATTGGGAAAAACAGCGTCAGCAGCTGGAATGTTTCCACATCTTACTCTGTAGACTGAGGATTTACCTAAACTTAAGCAGAGATGATTGCTGAAAGACAAAGCAAGATGTACTGATTCACTTTTGTCATTTTTATTTCATTTATGACATCTTTTTTTTAATTTTTTGATGTGTATAGTTCTTTACTAGAATTAGGTGTTTCACTCCCTTGGTAGTTGCACTATCCTGATGGCAACTGGACTTGTTGGAGCTGGTTGCATCCTCTGAATGCGTTGGTCCGGGACGAGGTCATCAGGAGGTACCCAAACTTCATGGAGTGTTTGGGCCTTTATCCTAAACGCTCCCTGGTTGGCAGGCCGACAGCGGTAGGTAGGTCACTGCCCCTCTCATCCCGGTCTTCCGGCTGTCCCTGCCGCCCCCCCCCCCCCAAAGATAAAGAACAATGTGCAGGAGTTAGCTCTTTCCTTTCTACAAATGGCACCAAGCATTAAATACTGAAATAATGGAAGGTTCATTAATTTGGAGAAAAGATACAGGATTGATGATGGGGAGCCAACATAAAGGGCCTTCACTGTCAGCTGTTTAAGAGACATGGGATTTACTGTTAAGTAGAAAAACCTTGTCAAATCATTTACATATGTACCGTATGTGTGTGGGATTAGTGATAAGCAGTGGAACCGGAGTGTACCAAAGGGTTAATGGCATGTCAACTAAATGTGTTAATATTATCTGGAAGGCATGGATTAAGACAGCTGAGGTTATTCTACTAGAGCATTAATTATGTCAGGGATATAAAAGAGACAAAACGAGGTGATGGTTTCACAGTCAAACGTGTAGAACAACAACAACAACAGCTGCCTACAGGTCATGGAAACATGTGACAAGTGGTCATTTCTGTTGTTGTGGGAGTGGATTTGAGTGAGAGAAAGTCTGAACCAGCAGCAATGGCTTAAATGACCTTTTTGTCATAATCAATGATGATGTCTATAAAAACTTTTTTTTCCTCTCATGAATGGCTCTTGGAGAATGTTAATAGACTTAAGTGTAAAGTCTTGAATAGCAGCCTTCGTACGCTACTTTGTTCTATTCATCTGAGCATGGAGCCAGCAAGAGGTCAGCTAACTGCAGTACAAGCCAAAGATGGACTTGGATGCAATGCAGTCCATATTGTTAAGCACAGCTTTGCAAGCTACCAATTACTTCACACTGGAAGAATTTAAAGTACAGCACAGCTGCCAGTTCGATTTACTAAAACTACTGAGACGACTACTGTGATACAAAATTATATCAAAATATGATGCAGAAAAGTTAGCCTGGCAAGGCTGATCATTTCTAATGTCCAAGGGGCACCATCAACTAGCGCAGACCAAAATGCCTCTGGACTCAGCTGGAATGTGTGAAGCACTGGAAAGAGATCGAAGTAAATATAGTGTATGAGAAGAGAAAGGCACGGTAAAGGAGAGGCTTGGTGCAGAGAGAGTCGTTAGTTCCTGAAGGGTGCTTCTGTAGCACTTCATAATCAATTAATCACCCATCTCATCAACACTGAGACATATTCACTCAGAACTAATGCCTGCCAATGTGGTGGATTTGGCAGGATATCTACCTTTCTTTTATTATATAAAAACAGGCTGTTTCATAGCATGAATCAGAGTGGTTCCTTCTGTGCACATAATTTATACCTTTATTCCACTGCAGTGTTTCAAAGTAAGTGACCTGAATGCATGTTGGCTGTGTACACAGGGAGTTATTAGTGCTTGGGCTAATGCCAAAGAAAGGGATGGAAAGCATCTGGCTTTATGGTTTACGTGGTGCACCTGCAGGTATGTTGTGTTAAGGGTCGTCAAGGATTCGAGTGTGTCCCAGGTCACATTGACTGAGAGGCTAAAACACTCTTAGGCAAATGTCCATTAAAACAAAGACATAATGAAAGAAATAAAGACAAGGGGCAGGTGTGACCATTGAGTAGATGGTTTGTCCATTTGAATACACAACAAATCTGAATGTACCTATGGTATCTGGTAGGAATATGATTTAGTGTATGCACTATTTCCAAATATGAATCTGTTAATATATCTATTATACTGTATATCCTCTTTTTCTAATCACACAGTTCATTACAGATCCTCCTCCTGCTCCACAGTTTTACAGCAAAAGTTAATCATAGGCTCTTTTGACTACTTTGCATTTTCTGATTTTAGAAAGGCAAAATTAAAAGATTGTGTTGCTGAATCAATGAGGTCTCTAGTTTTCTGTTTGCGGCCTACTTCCCATCAGAAGTTGGATCAACCAGTCAGCTTGCTTGATTTTCAGGCCTGCACTATATGATGGGTCCTTTTTGAGTCTGCAAGTTACCCATAACACCTTTCTTTGTATAGGTATGCAGAGATGGAGGTGTTTATACTTGCAGGAGAATAAGCAGGCTTTCACACTGAAAACTGTCTTGCTTTGAAACAAAGGGACTGTGCTGGTGTCAGATACTGCTGAGACATGACATATCATCCAGCTAATTCAGTTTGAATAGAAAAGTATTGGGTTTGGAACCAAAACACTGCACACAGGTTTGTCTGAGACAAGTGGAGAAAATTATCATGCATGGTGGCAATTAATTTTTACTTTTGAGCTCATGTTCATGTTAAAAATGTTCAACAATTTCAATTTAACTGGCATACATGAGATTGGCCTCTGCAGCATCTTACCAAGTTAAGTTGCATTGTGGTTCATTGTGTGCATACCTGCACACTGGGATAATCCCAGTTTTACATACAAGTGACGCTTAGTATTCTGGCAGAAAACCATTTTGCATGGCTTTGAATATGTTTATACTGTTCCATACTGCCTCCGTCAAAGGCTTCCTGTTGGCAACATCACACTGCCTCCCTGATCTCTCTCCAAGACCTCTGTCTTTACCGTCAATCGATAATTGAAATGAAGTCATTGAGATCTGGCTTCTTTCAGAGCCGTAATTAATGTAAATTGCATTTAAAATTATTCTCAGGGGACCATAGCTCAGCAGCATCAGCACAATCACATATAAAATGAAAGGTGTCTTACACACATGCCTCCATATTACAGGATGTTTTCAGTTGTCTTTGACAATTTGACAAGACAGTTTCTAGTGTCCTGTGCACACATAAGACATTCTGTCACCAATTATAAAAACAAAAACAAAAACAAAAACAAAAAACATCTCTTTTTTTAAAGATGAGTTCTGCATCTACAATTTCAAAAAAAAAAAAACAAGTGATAGAGGATGTCTCCATGTTAGCCCATGATGCCTGCTGCATAAATGTATATAAAACTATGACATTTCAGGACACCACACATTACCACCACTGCCATTCTCTACTGCAGCCATGAAGTTGTAAAAAGGCTTTAACAAGACCAGTTTCATTTTAAGGGAAGGAGTTCTTTGAACAGCTTTTCAATTACTAGTTTACTTTCACATAAAATCGATGCTGTTTTCAGTCGCTGAAGCTAAACTGATACTGGCACCTTGTTCTTCTGTGTGGCTTTACTCTGTTTTAATTATCTGCATACTGTTTCATACCAAAGCAACATTGTAATTTTATAAAAACAGAAAAAAAGAACAAATAATAAAGAAACAAGCAGAACAGACGTTAACACAATACGTGCATTTAACTTTTGATGCTTTTTGGAGGTGAGATGATCTGAAACTTAAATGAATGGTATACATGAAACCATTTCACGATAACATAACATTACTAATGATATAACTTTATAACCTACATTCTTAATCTGGACATGGGGAGTCAAGTCTAAATTAATGACATTTGAGTCAAACGCTGAAGCATTTAAGAACATGATGAGAAGTATTAGCTACCTGTAAGTACAAATAGGCCTTTTTAATTGATTTAGATAAATAGATGGGCTGACAGAGCAGACTTGACTGACTTTACTGTCTTTCTCCTCCCTTCTCTCTCTCTATCTCTCTGTGTGTGTGTGTTGTGTATGTGTTGAGTGCACATCTTTACACACATCCCTCCTGGCTCCACTGCTCTCCTGTGTTCAATCACCTCCACAGGCTGCAGTACAGGAGCCCCAGCTCTCCTTCCACTTAATGCCAGATTATTCAGATAACTAAGTGGTCGCTGCAATCGGCCACTCAGTATCCCCGCAGAGGAGTTATTCCTTGTCTTATCCTCCCCGTGATTTATGGTAATCTGTGATTCTCCTGAGCACCAGGACTCCTGTGCCAGCTCTCCAGCCATCAGCGCCCACGCCTCCTCAACCCCGGCCTTCAGACAACTCAATCCTCAGCTGGACTCAGCCAAACTCACCTCATTCACCTGTCTGCCTTTGCCAGCTCCCTACTCTACCTCTTACCCTCTGGACAATTAACTCCCCATCAAACCATCTCTTGGTCTCTGAGTCTGCTTCTGGGTCCAAACCAAAACGTGGCTGTAATACATCTTCAGCGCTGGCCTCGTCTAGATGCACAACGTACCCCAGTGTCTGTGTGCGACGCACCTTCACCTTCACCACACAGCTTCCTTTGACAAAGACTTTCTAACAAATGGTTAACATGAACTCACACTTTCTATAAGTTTAGGCAAAACATCTGGGGAACTCTTTAACTTGGTCTTGCATGGGTGAAAGTGAATGTTTGTGACCCCCCCCCCCCCCGAGACTGTTTGATGCGGTAGGTTGCATTGTGCAGCTGCTCTGATTGTCTCACATTGATGTGAATATGTTTACATTGGAGCTAGCTGTCAAGCACAACACCAATATATACACCATTGTGCATTAATCACCATTTTAGCAATAGGACTGACATATCTGGAAAGTTTACATGTGCATATCTTTTGCATATTGATAAGCATAATCCCATACCACCCCATTTAAGTCCAGACTGTGAACATGTTTATGCCCGGTGCTCAGGGTAGCCAGAGCTCAGAGTCTCTCCTGCTCCATTAGTGCTTCTGAGATCTGTGTGAATTAGTTTAAATTTGAGAAGGCTCTTTGGTGTTTGTTACAGGCCGAGTAAAAAGTAGATCGATAGTCGTCACTACATTAGGGACACTTGGTCACATTGAGTGGTGCTTTATGAATAGAGTGTGCTTCAAATCTTGAACTGAGCAATGCTCCACTTCCTTGAGAGTGGCTAAAAAGAGAGCACTCCTGGAAAATCTGCTGATAAGTCAGCTTCATATTGATCAGCTAAGACACTTGCTGATTTATACATTTCATCACGGACACTAAAGGTCTTGTGGGCATGAAAATCCAAAGCTCCTTTTCAACTTCTTGCATGCCAGAGAACCTTTGTGTCACCTTGCAATGGCAGTGACTAAATCTGCGTAAATTACTAACACCTTGAACTGCAGCAGCCTGTCATCCTCACATAACTCAGCAAAAAGATGAAAGTCTCTGACATACAGAACAAACACAAATGTTGATCAGCAAAACTTTGTATGCATACGTCAGTATTGGTGCTGGCTGTGAAAATACAGACAGTGTATAATTGAAAGAATAAAAAGATTTGTTTGAAGTTTTCATACTAAGAAGCCCAGAAAAAAATGATGGCAGTCTTTGTTTTAAAAAGAGAAGATGACTTGCACCATACTCTGATGTTTGATCCCTGAGACAGATGCTTCTGCGCTACAGACCAGGATATGGTTATGATAGATTTGTCACAGCTGCACATGCTTACTCCTCTCTTATATTGCTTCCTGTGACAATCGTTTCTCTTTGTTACATGCCTTTTGGAAAAAAAAACAAAAAACCAAAAAAAACTACCTGTTTCAAAAAGTCTTTGAAATTCAACATAGCAGCACATGGGAAAGGAAACAGAGATTAATATTGTCTAGTCAAAAGCCACCTCAACAAGGCTGTCAGGAGTCGGTCTGCCAACAATGACTCAGGCTCAGCATGGGTGGCTGGGTGCCAACACATTCACAGGCTACAAGGAAAGAGACTTCCTAGAACACATTACACATCTTAAAGATGCTAAGTGAAACTTTTCAGCCATAACATTTCTTCGCCACATTTTGAGTGTTTGTTAATTTCTCAGGCTGTAACTATTGACTGAAACCCCAAAAATTCGATTTAGCAGTGTGTCTGCTGCTTTTTGTTTTACAACAAAATCTTCTTCAGACTACTTTGCATTATCTGATGTTAGAAAGATGAAAAAACACAATTGAAAATTCAAATACAGAAAGCCACAGTTTGGTAAAGAAAAATATTAATGATTCCTGTAATAAATAGGGTTTTTTGTGCTGCTTTGCTTTACCTTCAAGGAGGGAAGTAGAGGAGCAGATAGAGGCCCAAAAAGAACAAATATCTTCTTACCAGCTTTGGGTTGCAGAGAAGGTCCTTTAAGAAAATATGCTGCATTCTGCTCCTCATACAACCTTGTTAGTGAGCAAGTCTGTCATATGAACAACGATGAAAGGATTTTCAAACTGGACTTTTACAGAACAGAGTGGGCATAGTTTTCCTCTCTTTTGAATCATCAGACATTCACTGTCATGCAAAAAGCATGAGGCTTAGTGGAGAGTGAACTTGTCCAGCTGTCTTGATGTGCATGCCAGCTATTTAAGTAAAGGTTTTGATTGTCAATCTAACAGTGGTCATGAGGTGCCTGGAAGAGATTGATATATATGCAGCAACTTGGCTTTATCAGAAGTCTCCAGATTTTCCAGTTTTAACATTCCTCTGATGTTCCGGAGTTTACGGTTCAATAAAAAGGGCTCCACAAGTGCCTTCAACAGACAAATGTTGACTTGTTTGAAACTGTACAAGGAGGCTCTCCTTGAAACACTAAAATATATGTGGAATGATTACATGACATTTCTAAGGTCAATAATCTGTCAGAGACCACAACTGTTCAAAAGCAAGCAGAGGGGATTGGAAGACTATGTGTGGGAGTACTTCCCAGACACAGGGGCTCAGGAATATTAGGAATGAACTAAGACACATCTTCTACCCATGTCTTGACAGGATAATACATGAGCTTACTAGGAGATTTAGTGATTATGCAGTACCAGGTGATACAGGGCAGATGACACAGCAACAGATGAGATGGCAGCATACTGTATGATACAGCAACAGATGAGATAGTAGCAGCTGACTCAGCAGCAGATAATACAGTAGCAATGGGGCAGTAACAGATGAGACAGCAACACATAAGACAGGAGCAGATGATACAGTAGCAAATGATACAGCAGCAGATTAGACAGTAAAAGAAGAGAAGATACCAGATGAGACAGTAGAAGAAGAGAAGGTACCGGATGAGAGAGAGGCAGATGAGACAGTACCAGGTAATACAGAGACAATGGGACAATAACGGATGAGACAGTGGAAGAAGAGAAGGTACCAGATGCAACAGAGGCAGATGAGACAGTAGAAGAAGAGAAGGTACCAGATGAGACAGAGGCAGATGAGACAGTAGAAGAAGAGAAGGTACCAGATGCAACAGAGGCAGATGAGACAGTAGAAGAAGAGAAGGTACCAGATGAGACAGAGGCAGATGAGACAGTAGAAGAAGAGAAGGTACCAGATGCAACAGAGGCAGATGAGACAGTAGAAGAAGAGAAGGTACCAGATGCAACAGAGGCAGATGAGACAGTAGAAGAAGAGAAGGTACCAGATGAGACAGAGGCAGATGAGACAGTAGAAGAAGAGAAGGTACCAGATGAGACAGTAGAAGAAGAGAAGGTACCAGATGAGACAGTAGAAGAAGAGAAGGTACCAGATGAGACAGAGGCAGATGAGACAGTAGAAGAAGAGAAGGTACCGAATGAGACAGAGGCAGATGAGACAGTAGCATGCAGTAGTAGATGATACAGCAGTAGATGATAGAGCTGCAGATGATAGAGCGCAGATGATACAGCAACAGATGAGACAGTGGCAGATGATAGAGCCACAGATGAGACAGTAGAAGAAGAAAAGATACCACATGAGACAGAGGCAGATGAGAAAGGATCAGATGATAAAACAGCAGATTGGACAGTAGAAGAAGAGAAGATACCAGATGAGACAGAGGCAGATGAGACAGTGGCATGCAGTAGTAGATGATACAGCAGCAGATGATACAGCAGTAGATGATAGAGCCGCAAATGAGAGAGTAGAAGAAGAGAAGATACCAGATGAGACAGAGGCAGATGAGACAGTGGCATGCAGTAGTAGATGATACAGCAGCAGATGATACAGCAGTAGATGATAGAGCCGCAAATGAGAGAGTAGAAGAAGAGAAGATACCAGATGAGACAGAGACAGATGAGAAATGATCAGATGATAGAACAGCTGATTTGACAGTAGAAGAAGAGAAGGTATATAGATGAGATGGCAGCAGATGATACTTTTTAATGCTAATTATCTAATCCCTGCTATTTCCCCATACCTCACTGTTTCTTCCTTTCTTTGATACTATTCATTCTCTCTCTGCCTCAGTGATAAATGCCTCTTTCACCGTCTCTAAATATCTACTCATATATGAAGTTTATGCATCCAGTTACATTTTTACATTCAGCCCATGTATTGTGGCTTTGCAATCTCTGTTGGTATTCATTGCTCACCTCTGTAGTCTGTCTGTCTGAAGCTTAATGTCCTCATTCTACTCTATTGCCCAGTCTGTTTACCAAGGGGAGGTGTAGCATATGTTTTCATCTAGAGGCAGGACAAATTAGGTCCTATCTGGCCCAGCCATGCTTGCAGGGAGCTGACAAGAAAAGTGGGAGTGTGTGTGTGCCTGTGTGAGTAAGAGAGAGAATAACAGGGGGAAAGCTACCACAGGAGGTGAAATGGAGGTGCCATGAAAGACAGACATTATGGTGTCTCTATGTGTGCTGAACAGCAGGGTTCATTGCTTTAATAGACCCTGGTAGTGAATTAAACAGTCAGAAGTTTTGTGTTGTTTATGCATGCAGTCTGAACTGACTTCGGTCAGCAACCTGAGATTCAGCTCTAATGATGATGTCAAGCAAAGTTTTTCTCCTTACTAAGAGGAATGTGGTTTGTACTTGAAATTATAATATGTGAATTGAACAGAGCTATTAAGGGACTTCATTTTGCTTGATAGCTACAAGAAACAGACATGGTGGCACTGAATAATGTTTGCTGCTAATGTAGTCTGCTGCAGTGCACACAGTATAAGAAACACTGCATGGTTGATGGAGGCTTTGACTTCAAATTCAAAAAGCCCATTGTAGAAAACCTTGCAATGTAGTTCTCTGCTTGGAATTAACATGTGAAATCCATCCATCAAGTGTTTATGCTTTGAAGGGTCATGAGTCTGGGTACGCCCTGGACAAGTGGTACCCCAAATATTGTACCTCCGTCCAACTGCACGCTTCTCAGAGTTGGTCAGCCTGCCCCAACGACTCGAGCTGCTCCACCCATGCATCACTGTGAACTACATCAGCATATGCGGTGTGCAAATGCTGCACGAGGTGCCGAAAAGTGTCTGGGGCACCGAACAACCCAAAAGGACACGCAAGCAGCTGCTCTAAACCATACAGAGTAGAGATGGCCGCATTTCCCTCAGACTCCACAGACAAAGGAATCTCTCAGTAGCCCTTGGCTGAATCCAGTGTTGTACAAAAACAAGCGGTGCCCAATTGGTCCCTGAGCTTGTCGCCCCGGGGCTTGACATATGCATCAGAGCGTTACACGCTATCTACCTCCTGACACTTCACCCTTGGTGCCCCCACCACTGCCCCGGGGCAAACCAGGTCATGGTGAATTGTGGACTGCGTGCAGCCAGAATCAACCATAGCCTCATATACACTCCCTCGGAACCTTACCGGGACACTACCTGTCATCTCTCTCTCATCCCGGCACCAGCAGCACCACACACTCCGCTGCTGGCCACTCACACCCTCCAGCTGTTGCCTCAAACCTTGCCAGGAAGTATTTGGGGTCCTTCTGCCGAGGACATTTGTTGGAGCATGACCCCCCGACAGTGGTGGAGATGTAGTGGCCTCCAGCCAGGACAGAAGGGTGTCCAAGGTGTGGGGCGCCGCCTGGGCCTGAAGAACCTCCAGCTTCCGCTAGTTCCTCTCCGCTGCTCCCTGCACATAGCCGCTTGCCGATTTAGGATTTGGTTTAGCGCCAGTGCTGGCTGCTGCAAGTGTTCCTGCCTGACCGTCATCTCTGTCAATGAGTCCTTGTTGGGCCCCAGTGTAGCAGTTAAGGGTCTCTGCTACCACTCTTGAGGGTTCCCCCAGTGATAATGACGTTTGGTGATGCCATGTCTAAGCTTTCCAGCTTCACAAATACAGACAGATGCTCTCAGACAGTCCTCTCGGTCCTGGGAGCCATTCATTTAAGAAATGAAGTTTAATCTTGGATCATTCCCACTGCTAGCCTCATGGCAAACAGATTCAACAAAGAAGACAAGGAGGATAGGGAGCACACTTTTGCTAAAGGATGCACAAACTGGTACCCAGTTGTCCTGCAGAAATAAGATAAGATAAGCTATACTTTATTGTCCCAGTGGGGACAATCTTTCTCTGCATTTGACCCATACCTGAAGAGCAGTGGGCTGCCTTTACGGCGCCCAGAGAGCAATTTGGGGTTCAGTATCTTGCTCAAGGATACTTTGACTCGTAGCCCTGCAGAGGCTGGGGATCGAGCCAACGACCTTGAAACAGATTTTTCTGTACTGCAAAGTGTGAATAAAGCTGTGTGAACCATAATTTGCCTTTGATATTTAATATGAACAGGACTACATGAAATTCTACAAAATTATGTGTTTTTACTGTTGCTCAGTATAGGCCTACATAAGACATCACAGCAACATAATATATATGCACTTACACACAATGATTTCATTTCACTTTAACTTGTTTTGATGATTACTAGCACATTAACCTCATCTAGCTGCTTTCAAGCTTCCTGCTCCAGCATCGCAGGCCCACAAAAAGCAGCTGAACATTTAAAATTTTAATTAAAATTCTGAAAAACAGTAAATTACTGCTGAGAAATAAGGCTGGTATGGATGTTGTTATCAAAGGTTATCACAGTGCTGCAGACCTACCTGGCTGTCCGTTGTCAGGATGTATGAGGTGATGGGATGGATTTGAGTACTTAATTTGACCAACTTCTTCTGTCATTTTGCATGTGTACCATTTAGTAAAACATACTTTAAATACCTGAATTACTTGAATTACTGTCACAGATACAGCAACATGTAAGATGCATTGTGTTGTAACAATGTTCTGCTTCTTTAACAATGCTCATCTTCTTGCATAGAACCAAACAAATGCAGTCCTTATCTCACTGACTCTTCCTGTCTCTTCCTCTCTCTCACTGGCAAAGCTATTAATTTTAATATGATTGGAAATTTCCCCTAAAAAACTCCAGGGACTCTTGCTGCCAGACTGGAATCAACTCCACTGTCATCACTCAAAGGGTTAGATATATCCAAATACGCAGCCATCCCATCTTTCTCAAAATCAGGATCAAAAGCAATCAAGTCATCCTCCCTCCCACCCTACACCAAACCCTCCATTTTTAAATTGTATTTCATGTGAGTTAAATTACTGTCAGACTAAGTGGAAAGCTCTGATGAAATGTGAGGTAAGACCTGGCAGATAATTGAAGAGACATGATTATTTTCAACCTCATCAGACAGTTTGAAAGGCCTCCAAATGAGAATCATCACAGCACTGTCAGTACTTTCAATGTAAGTAACACTGCTGACACTTGAGATGACAAATACAGATATCTAGCATTTTGATATCTGAGTTACTGAGACATCTGTTTTCTAACAAACTACACAATGCAACAATCCAGTGTATGGAAATTATGGAAGATTGCTCACTTCTGATATCCAATACAGCGTTAGTCTTTGATTTCTCCTACTCTTTTTGCAGCTTTCATTTTTTTCCCCTTAGTGTACTGAACCATGCATGCTTTTCTTAGCGCACAGTAAATTTTCATGATTCTTGAATGTGCAGCAAAGCTGGCAATTCAGGGAGTTATTGATTAGGATTGATGAAATATTTCTCATAAAAGCAGCTGCTGTAGCGTTTAGCTCGGTTGTCATGCCTTGATACAATGGACTGCTCTATTTTTCTCTCTGATTTATCACTTTTCATCCACTGCAACTGAAGTTGCGGTCATACATGAATCCTTCAACAAATTTATTGCCTCTTCTTAACAGAGTAAGATTTGTTACTGAGCAAAAAGCCAATCTTGTCAGTAATTTCATCTGCTATCAATCCTTAAATTATGACACATGATACATACTGTATGTCTTGCTACAAATCTTGCCACATTACAAAAAATTAAAACCAGTAAAGGATATTCTTAGTGGAGTTTCTCTTCACTCTACCCTTTTTTGGGGGGTCTTACTGATCAAGCGCAAGTGTATTGTATTTATGTAATTCAAGTCATATCTACAAAATACTTACAGGGAAATTAAATTGCATTTCTCAGCACCAGGCTGCAAAAGGAAATTAAATGCTAACACATCTATGGAACATACAGTCTTTCACAATGCAGAGAGCTTTCTTTCTGTGTCTATCTTAGTACATTTCCTGAGTGGAGGGGAGTGAGACCCTGATGACCTTCACAGCCATCCTCACAACAAGCTTCTGTCAGTCTTCCTGTCAGATACTGCAACTGGAGGGTGTGATGTATCTTGTCAGGACTGCCCTGATAGAAGGTGTTGAGGATTGGGTGGGTAATTCGCGCCCGCTTCAGTCTCCTGAGGCAGTTCTTGCCCAAGTGTGTGGCGTTCAGGTACCAGCAGATGCTGATGCTACAGGAAGTCTTGGTGCCAACATGGACTGTCTGTGGTCTCTTCTGACAGAAAATCCAAAATCTAGTTACAGTGAGAGGTGTTGTGGCTAAGCAGAGAAAAAGCATCTCTATTAGCTGCTGAGGGATGATGATGTTAAAGGCTGAACTGACATCAATGATCAGTATCCTGGCGTAACTGTTCCTCTTGTCCAGGTGGGACTGAATGGTGTGTAGGGTGAATGAAATGGCAGTATCTGTGGTCTGGTTCGTATGATATGCAAACTGGAAGGGGTCTAGTGAAAGTGGGAGGCTGGTTTTGATGTCACCCATTCATAATCTTTCGAAGCACTTCATTATGACAAAAGTCAGTCACTGGCTGGTAGTTGTTGAGGCCTGATGCAGTTGATTTTTGTGGGCAGTGTAAAGATGGTGGCGGCCTTTAATCGTGTGGGTATGGCAGCTTGCTTGAGAGTTATCAAATATGTCTGTGAAGACATCCTCTAGCTGGGCAGCACAGACATTTAACACCTGGCCAGGTACGTTATCAGGTCCTGCAGCCTTACATGTGTTGACTCTGCTTCAGGCCTGCTGTGCTCAGGCTGCCTGATCGTTGACGGGTGGGGGTGGTTTCTTCACTGGTGTGTGAATTCAATGCTTCAAACCGGGCGTAGAATTCACTCTTCTATCCTTCTATATGAAGCACGTTAATCAAATGTTGCTCTACTCAATGCAAAACTCAAACTCAAAACTCAAACAAGACTCACTTGACTGACTGATCTTCCCACTTACCCTCCATATCACGACTGAAATGTCCATGCTTGTCATGGCTGTGCTTAAGTCCGCTCTTGATTTGATGTGCAATGATCGGGGGGTACAAAAGAATTATTTATTTATTGTAGTTCAGTGCAGGTAATGAGTCTGAAGCCTGTTCTGTACTTTGGTAACCAGAGACCTTTGTATTACTTACCAAACTGCAGGAGGAGAAGGCCATTACCCATTACCAGCCTCTGGGCTCTGCGCAAGTACCTCACCTCACCCACGTCACTGATGTCCTGTCCTGGCTCGTTCCCATTCCATTCATGTTTGTTTTAAGTGATGATATTTTCTATTGCTAATCTGTAAAAGTTAACAATAACATGTAAAGGTAATAATGATGGTAGGATTCTGGGGCAGAAATGGAATATTTATGATTATGTTTTCATCTGAATCACCTGATATTAAGAACTGTTGTGTTTTTGTCACCTTTAAATGAGCCTTTTGATAATGGCTGTGTTTTCAACAATTTACTGGTATTTACTCTCAGCAGGATTTCTTTTCACGTGCTGTGTCAGTGGCACATCTTCTGGAGACAGAGTAGACTTTCTTTTCCTTCTTTCTTTCTTTTTTAAAAATCTTTGGTATTGTTAATGTTGAGGACTCCTTCCATCCTCTGTTGCCTTCTTGATACCAGCTTTCAGTCTTACTCTGGTGGTCCCGTTTGCTTCCTTGTTACCTGACAGAAAATGTTTTTGGCTCTGGATAGAGCCCTCACCTTCCATTCATCCAGGCTTTCTGGTTGAAGATTTTGATTTTAGTATCTTTCTGATCATCACATCATCAAAAAACAAAAACAAATTGCTGATGTATGATGTCACTGATAATGTACATTCCTCAAGGCTGGCGTGATTCTTCTGATTGGCAGCATCTCTAAATGTGTTAGCCTGTGAAATAAAAACAATCCTGTTATTCCAGTTATAGTACTCTCTATCATGCAGTACCTGAGGATAGTTAAAGTGGGTTTTGAGGGGTAAATTGTGTGTTGCAGAATTGTGTAAAATGTGGCTGTTTCTATCCAGCAGAAGTGCTAAACTCCCATAGCAGTGTGGC
This sequence comes from Chaunax sp. Z400, assembly GCA_037577475.1. Lineage (NCBI taxonomy): Eukaryota > Metazoa > Chordata > Actinopteri > Lophiiformes > Chaunacidae > Chaunax > Chaunax sp. Z400. The sequence continues at coordinate 33,682,647 of CM075189.1, read as the reverse complement.
TGATCATTATAATATGACTGAACCTCACTTGCCTGGACTTGATTACGCGATTTAAGGAGTGAACATGTTTTTCAAGTTTAAGTTGAAATGAGTTAAAACTATTTGGTGATAAAAATGCTGCTGTGAAATTTTGGAGGGCTGTAGTAATCCTGGAATCTGTACAAAAAGCAGCAAATAAGGCTGGTCTGGATGCTGTTTATCACAGCCAAGCATAGAGTTAAGCAGTGCTGCAGACCTGGCTGTCCGTGTACGTTTGTGTGTGCACATAGGGATGCAGTGTGTGGGGTTTTAAGGCATGCTGTTAGTAACTATATCCATGTTTGTGTGTGTGTGGAGCTAAGGATGAGGCATGTGAGTTGGAGGCCGCCTGGGATGGTGACCCACAGGAGATATCACACACACTGACAACACAGGGACACACATTATACTTCCCAGGTGGTCATGTATACTGAACAAAAATATAAAAGCAACACTTTTGTTTTAGCTCCAACTTTTCATGTGTTGAAAGCAACGATCTAAGACTTTTTCTATGTACACAAATGGCCTATTTCTCTCAAATTTTGTTCACAAACTTGTTTAAATCTGTGTTAGTGAGCACTTCTCCTTTGCCGAGATAATCCATCCACCTGACAGGTGTGGCATATCCAGATGCTGATTAGACAGCATGATTATTGCACAGGTGGGCCTTAGGCTGGTCACAAGAAAAGGCCACTCTAAAATGTGCAGTTTTATCTTGAAAAGAGACATTTATAGGCACTGAAGTGTCAGTATCTGGTGTGACCACCATTTGCCTCACGCAGTGCAACACATCTCCTTTGCATGGAGTTGATCAGGTTGTTGATTGTGGACTGTGGAATGTCGGTCCACTCCTCTTCAATGGCTGTGTGAAGTTGCTGGATATTGGCAGGAACTGGAACACGCTGTCGTATACACCGATCCAGAGCATCCCAAACATGCTCAATGGGTGACAGGTCCGGGGAGTATGGAGGCCATGGAAGGACTGGGATGTTTTCAGTTTCCAGGAATTGTGTACAGATCCTTGCAACATGGGGCCGTGCATTATCATGCTGCAACATGAGGTAACGCGAATGCTAACACTAACGCTAACGCTAATTTAGTGTGCATCTGACTCTGGAAGCACACAGTTAAATAAAAATTTAAATGTTTTTCCACATTTAGCAAACAAGTTTTATCAATCTTAGTAAAGTTTTAGTCAGAAGAAACTGGTTTTAGCTCAGTTTGACTGTGGTGTTTTAGCTTAACAGTCTGACCACTGAACTAATGCTAATGCCTAACTGTAATGCTAATTTAGATACATCTGACCCTGTCAGCACACAGTTTAATAAAAAATGTAAATGTTTATCCACATTTAGCAAACATTTTCACCAGTCTTAATGTAGATTTAGCCAATATAACACAACTGGGATGTTGGCTAATGGTTTAATACTCATGACCCACTGGTGGAAGAAGTATTCAGACTTTACTCAAGTAGAAGCACCTGCAGTAATGCTGCTTGTTAAAATCCACCATTTTACTAAGTGAAGTCTAGAGATTGTTATCAGCCAAATAGCTTAAAATTAAAAGTACTCATCCTGCAGATTGGCTCCTTTCAAAGTTACACCATATATTATTAGATTATTACTGAATCATCAGCATCCCTAAATACTGAAACAAATGACTTTATATATTGTTGTTTAGTTTTGTGTTCCATAATATTTATTAAACATCATGTTATTTTTTTGTAGTCATAGACTCTTATTATGGAGATGTGTTTATGCTTCCTGATAATCAATAATAATGATTATTATTCTGTTATTATTATTGTAAGTACTAGTAGTAGTATTAAGCATTCTGTTATGTCTCTTATCTGCCAATCAGATGGATGACATTGCTGAGTTGCAGCATTTCCTGGAGGAGATGGTCGGAGCAGACGTACTCTCCGAACTGGAGGTGGAGATGTGTGAGCTGTTGGGGGACACATTTTGGGACCCCCAAACTCTTCCTCCTTCTCCTCGTCCTCCACAAACCAACTACGAGGACCCTCAACTCATTTCCTCTCTGGAGGAAGGAGGTGGTCAGTGCCTCCACCTGGGAGCAGCTCCAGCACAGACCAACCAACAGGCTGCTCCCATCAACCCTGATGGGTTCCAGAGCCAGGAACAGGTAAGCCAGTGGAATCATAAATCCAGTTCTGTGTTTGAAAATGTGTTGTGTTGGTTTACAGCAAAGCTTGTTAACACTTAGGATGACTTTTGGTCTTTGAAATGATTTTTTCAGTGTGTGTATCATGGCTGGCTAACCCTCCCTCTCCCTTCACAGTACCTGACATATGAGGAGCTCATGGACCAGCTGGAAGCAGCCCTCTTCAAACCTGCAGCTGCTCCTCCTCCTCCTCCTCCTCCTCCTCAAAATCACTTCTTTGAGGACCCTTCAGCAGGCTCATTCTACCCTGCACCTCCTCTTCCTCCTCAAAATCCCTACTTTGAGGACCCTCTCCGGGCAGCAGGTTCCTTCTACCCTGCACCTCCTCTTCCTCCTCAAAAGCCCTAATTTGAGGACCCTCTCCGGGCAGCAGGTTCCTTCTACCCTGCAGCTCCTCTTCCTCCTCAAAATCCCTACTTTGAGGACCCTTCAGCAGGCTCGTTCGACCTTCAACCTCTTCTTCCTCCTCAAAACCCTTTCATTGAGGACCCTCTCTGGGCAGCAGGTTCCTTCCACCCTGCAGCTCCTCCACACCCAGTAAGACCCTGGTTAAACACTCTCTCTAAAGTTGTACAGTCGTTAGTCTAAAAGCTTTACTTAGGATAAATACACAGTTTATTGAAAGGCTGTCTGCTGCAGATTCTCAGGTGTCAAGTTCACCTTAAAACTGGACTGAACTGCAGGTGTATTAGATCAATAAATCAATAACATGCATCAGATTTTCTTTTAGTGATGGGACTGGATGTGAAACAGGTTTGTAGCAGTTTGACAGGAGTCTGTGACCAGTTATTTAGTAATACCAGTAGCATCCACCAGTGAGAATCAGACAGACCAGATCACTGTTGATAACCAGAGTTAGAGGTTAAAGTTTGTTTTAATGAGGTTGGGACTCATCAATAAGACTCTCTCTGACTCTGACACCTTAGTCACATGACCTCACTGCAGCTTGTCTGATCACCTGTCCTGTGTGTGTTTGTGTCTCCAGTATGACAACAGACCAGAGGTGAAGATCCCGGTGACGATGACACCAAACCATCCTGTTGGTTTTCTGTAAGTAACACACAGACACACACATACATGAGTGAACACAGCTGCTGAGCTTCTCTTTGTATCTTCACACACTCTTCCTCTGATCTGAAATATCTCTGTCTCTCTCTATCTGTGTAGGGATGGAAGGGTGGTGTATGGGACTGCCAGACTCCCCCTCACTCCACCTGTGTCTGCTGCTCCCCAGCTGAGCACCTCCACTACAAAGTAAGTGCTGTCTGTCCAGTTTAGGTCAAAATGTACCTTTCTCTCTTGTGATTGGCTCATGATCTGTGGTAGTGGACCATAAAAACAGTCTCTTAATGTTTGATTTCTGGCAGCTGTTGTCTGATTACAGGTGTTATTAATCTACTATGATGTCAGACAGAATAATATTAAAATCAATGTCTCTTAATAGGTTTAAATGTACAACACAGCACAGACAAGGATTTTACTCATGTCTTGTATTCTTCTTACTTTACTGTTGCCTTCTAAAATTACTCTCACAGTTTAACATGTGTCCTCCTTCCCTGTATTGTAGAACAAGAAAGCGTAAGAGCCGATACGACGACGGTCGTATCAAAAAGCCACCGAACGCCTTCATGCTTTTCAGTATGGAGCAGCGGCCAGTAGTCAAGGCCGAGCTGAGCAAGGGTGACAGCAGAACCGTCTCCATGGTCCTGGGAGAAAGGGTGAGTGTGTCTGTTTTCAGAAATGATCTACATTTACTGTCACATGTACAGAGAAGATATTTAAACTGAGGGTTTACAGTCTTCACATTATTCATCTGTTGACATGTTAATGTGCAGCAGGCCTCTGTAGGTGTGTGTAGTTGTGTATGGGTGTTTGTGCTGACAGTGTGTGGTTGTGTGTTTACAGTGGACAGCGATGTCGTCAGAAGAGCAGGAGAGGTACTTCGAGGAGTCCTACAGACTGAAACGCCTCCACCAGCTGCAGTACCCGGACTGGACCCCCAACAGTGTATGTATATGTGTTCACTGTGCTGACTTCAAACTCAACATGTTTCCATCACTACACCAGAGCTGATGAAACAAAGTCAGTGAAAAATGTCCTCTGTGTTTCTGTGTAGACCAAGAAGAGGCGGACCGACTCGGGGCCGGACTCCTCCTGTTTTTAAGGTGAGACAATATTTCTGTTCATCTCAGTGTTTTTATCTGACATTCCATGTAAACTCCATGACATTTGATGAAGTTAGATCACAGATTGTTAAAATACACAGACTTCACATTCACAATAATTTCAGGTTGTGGAGGAGGAATGAGGACACTTAGACTTTCAATATGAAACTAATGGGAGTCACTGTTTTTGTGTGTTTGCAGGTGGTGCAGTGAGACCGACGTCCTCAACTCAGGATTTAAATAGATAGAAATAGATTGTAAATATATTAGAATTAGATGTTAAATATATTTGATATAGGTTATAAGTATGTTATAATTATATTTAAATATATTATAATTAGATGGTAAGTATATTTGATATAGGTTATAAGTATGTTATAATTGTTTTTAAATATATTTTAATTAGATTGAAATATGTTCTACTTATATTCAAATAGAATAGGATTATTAATATTTATACTATAAGTAGATTGTAAATATATTTGATATATAGTTTATAAGTATATTATAGATTGTAGATATCTCTCTCTCTCTCTCTCTCCTCATCTCTCTCTCTCTCTCTCTCTCTCTCCTCATCTCTCTCTCTCCTCATCTCTCTCTCTCTCTCTCTCTCTCCTCATCTCTCTCTCTCTCTCTCTCTCTCTCTCACCCCAACCGGTCAAAGCAGAAAGCCGCCCACCATGAGTCTCGGATCTGCTCGACGTTTCTGCCTTTTTGAAAAAGGAAGTTTTTCGTCGCCACTGTCGCCTAGTGCTTGCTCGTGGTGGATTGTTGGGTCTGTTTAGAATAAAGAGTCGGTCTAAACTGTTCTTCTTGAAGGGCCTTGATATAATTTTTTATGATTTGCCACTATATAAATAAAACAGACAACTTAAATTGATTATAAAAATATTCAACATAGATTGTATTATAATTAGATTTAAATATATTCTAATTAGATTGTTAATAAGGTGTATTGTGAATAGACTAAATTTATCATGATTACATTTTAATATATTCCAAATGGATTGTAAATGTATTGCATATAGATTGTAAGTATATTGTAAATAGACTGTATTATAATGGTAGTTATACTTAATATTTAGTAAAGACGATAAGAATTTAAAAACAACATGTGGAGTGTGTGTTCATTATTAGACAAATGAGTCATGGTGAAGGTTTTCATCTGAACATACTGTGAATTATAAACAATACTGTGACATATGAGTGTTAAAGGAATATGAGGTAACATCGGCTGCTGATCTATCAGTAAACTACAAACCAATCAGACAGTACATACAAAGGGACCCTCCATAATGTAGTCTCTGAGGACACGGCAGAACTGTAAGCTGCAGTTTTTCCATACAAATAAATGTCATGTAATAATCCTAAAGTCACATAATCATGGTCTACGATAAACATGTTTGGGCACAACACACCTGCCAGACATGGCTGTACACAGGCTTTAAGAAATAGCAAGGTCCAAAAACTGAGCTTGCTACGTTGATTTCCTTGATCTGCATGTTAATGTGGCAAAGCGAGGGGATGAAAGTGTGTTTTCTGAAGTACATATGTATGGGAATAGACCAACAACGCCACCTGGAAACTCCAGGAAATATTGATGAGGATGATTACCAGTTAATGACCTTTACACTCAACGAGGTACAAAGGTTTGTGCACTGAAAGGATGGAGACGTGTTTCACAATAAAGAACAAGTTTATTTATACAAAATATGGTAAGTCAACCAGGCTAAACAAATGTAATCAACAAGTAAATAACATAAGGTTGCGGTATAAAAGTATTTTTTTATTACAAAATTACTTAAAATAGTAAAATGTTACCATACAAATGTATGTTATAGACAAGAATATGCTAAAAAAGGGAAAACCTAAATGGGCTGAGACCAATCAAGGGGGTGGGAAACTACACAGGGGTGTGTCTAGGGGTGCTACCATATACTCACCACGTGTGAACACAGCAACCTAAACACTCAATGTTTTGGGTGAATCACTCGTGGGTCCCGGTGCCATACCATAGCAAACAGTAAGGGGACCCCACCCAATGTGACTAGCTGCCCCCAAAAGAATGGACCTCAGCTCCACTAAAATAACTACAAATACATTACTGTACCATTTGGCCCTGCGATGTTACAAAGGGTAAACCAAATACTAAAACTAAGTGGGCAAAGCAGCAGCAGTTCTCACACTGCAGGAAAACATTCAGGTGGCACTTTGACCATGTATGTAACAGCAACAGGACACAACAATCTCCTTTCTCCATGCCTGTGGGTAGGATGACTGACATGTGTTCTAAAAAGGAAGCTTCCTCCGACCAAGGCACATGGCAAAAGCAGGGGGAAGAACAAAGAACCCAAAGTGTCTTATATAACCTTGCTCTGATTGGAGGAGGGGCTGGAGGAGGAGCCAGGCCTGGTGCTGCATTCACCACCACTACCCGATGACACCTTTAGTTACAAATAAGACAGCATTACCCACCACATCCAGATATCTGAAGGGCAAATATCTGATAACAATAGTTAAAATCCATGTCAATAGGCAGAGGCATAAATGATCTGTCAATCAGTAATGCATGAGAATCAGGTTAAATGTTACATCTGAAAACATCTGTTTAAATGAATTGTTCATGTAAAGGAAAATTCACACAACAGACAAGACTGAACTATAATTACACCAGGTATGGGAGCAGTATGTTGATTTTGTCTGTGTGTGTGTATTAATAGAACATGTGTTAGTTAGCATTATGCTGAGGCCTTCAGGAGAGCACACACACAACAGAAACAGGAATACCATGTTACCCAAACAAAATATGAACACTTCTTCTTTTTTTCTTTCTATCTTTAAATTACAAAAGTATAGCTGCTATCACTATCATTTTGTTCGTGTGCTACTAAATCTTCTGTAATGAAAGCTGTAGGGTTGACAACCTCAGATGGATTGTGGTTTCTGTGACTTTGGGGATAAGTGATATTCACGGTGTAAACTATGAAGAACCTGTGGACCAGAGTAAAGCATAAACAGAGTGAAGAGGACCCGGAGCATCAGAGCTGGTTGCTGTTGGTCCAATATGTTTCCTTAATAGGTAAATTTCTGTTTAAGTTGAAAAGGCCTGCAGCTATAAAACTACATAACGAGTAAATAGAGACTTTTTAACCAGACTTTTTGTTGCATTAACAGAATCTACATTTATTTATTTTTTATTTTTTTATGATCCACGTAAGCCTACCTAGCTATTTATCTATTTTCTTCATTTTACCTTTCCTTTCCCCTCCCCCATAAGACACATACTTATTGGCACACACATACATGAACACAACAGATGAGCATTTCCAATTTCATATTAATTATACATCAGTTCCTTCAGCTGAGCCTCAAGTGCTTGACATGTGGCTGTGAGTCTGTGTGTGTGCGAGCGAGGATGTAGGATCCTTTGATGGGGTCTGAACCCCAAGCCAATTAAATGCTGCTACATCAGCAGTAGCAGCAGAGTTTCCAGGTCTGCTGCAGACTGTAGGGTAATAGGCTGCCTCCTTTCTGGAAGGTGTCAAACATGTTAACGTATTTTTCTCTTGTGTGTCTATGGAAGGCAGCGAGCACGTGGGAGAATTGAAATGTCACAGTTTGAGTGCACAAATAAATGCCTTATTAGTATTGATTTGTTGTAAAATTATGCAATTAGAATGTGTTAAGGCCATCACTTGAGGTTTAATTGGAGGAACTTTGAGTGCACTGAGGAGAAAACAAACCCCTCTCATGAAACTAAAGACCAAATTGCTTGTTGGCACGCTCAATTCTAGTATGAACAAATGGGAAACAATAGCAATGATTTATTACAGAATGTACATACACTACCAGTCAAAAATTTGGACACAGTTTCCCATTCAAGTGGATGGGAAACTGTGTCCAAACTATTGACTGGTACTGTATATGTTTATTTCATAGCAACAGCCACAGCGCCATTCCAGGAATTGCAGAGATGCCATATTAATGAAAGCAGACAATTCATAGATCCAGATACTATCAGAGGATCTCGTCTACAAAGCAATCCAATTTATTCATTAGGCGTAAGGTAAGCTTGAAGCCTTACAGACACAGAGGCATCACTGTACAGCCGCCTGTCTTATTCAATTATACAAGTGAGAAAGCAGAGATCTATTTACAGACTCTAAGGAATGTGGTATTATGCCTCCTTTGCCAAGGAATCAATCTTTATGCTTGCACTGTGAGATTCCAGCAGGTCTGTGAGCTGACCCAGGAGTCAGGAACACATGCTGGTTGATCCAACGCCAAATGTTCCCTGGATGCACTTGGCCAGTTGACTTGAAAATATCTCAATAAAGAGACCTTGGAAACATTTACTGGCATGTACTGGTTTAAAAGTGAACACTAGGGAAAAGGTAAACACTGGCAAACTGTACAGTAAGCAGGGTATTTTACAGCTGTATTTATACCAGTGATTCCCCATGCTGCTCCTTGTACCACCAATGTGGGAAACTGGTTTTAATATACATGATGACTAATGTCTATGTATGGCCCGTGTACAATGAAAGTTTAATGCTCAGTATTATTGAAAATATGCTAAATTACATAGACAACCAGGAATCAAACCACCAACCGAGTGACTAACCCTATGATCATCTCAAACACTTCAACTACAGCGAGGCCGTTTCGCTGTGCAGTTAATTGTCAAAGAGTAACTTTAAAATCTGCTAAAATTCTCTGCTGGCATTCAGAGGTTGAAGTTCCCTGGACCGATATTGATATTGCATCAAGAGGTCTACATGGAATTAAAGGTTTTGTCTACAAATAAGATCGTACATGACCATGGAAGGTTTAAAGTTTAAGAGTACTTTGTGGAGACTCCTTAGTGTGTTGGAATCGTTTAACAGTACTTGAACCTCCTACCCACACATTTCCCCAGTGGTGGAATTGAAAGCCAGCATTCACCTATTTATTTAAACTTTCCAAAATTAACAATCCGACTTGCAGCCCAGGTGTATGCAGCCATCGGCCTGGTGTTTGGAAGTTAAAAAGTACGCATGATTTGAACTTCTCTCCCACACCTCAAGCCTGGCATTTGACCTAACCAATCGGGCACTTTGTCCAATAATTGGGTGCTTCACATGAGCTAAGGGGGATTTTGAGGGAGCCTGAGCTGGCATCAGGGGCATTTGCACTTACCACGGGTGACCAGAAGGGCACTTGAGCTGACCATGGGGTACTTGAGCTGACTTGAGATTAATTTAGACCTGTCAAGTCACCCTCTGTTGTCACATTAGGAGAGAGATCCTGGTTAAGAACTGTAAATAGGTAGAGGCAGCGCAAGGAAAGAGAGAGACTTACAGTATACAACAACAACATAACATTTTAGGAGGAAAAATACATGTACTCCAGTAGACAGTGGCTACAGCAGGTTTTATTACCTCTGGTCTTTTTAGGACTGTTCATTAAGGTAGGAAGAAGTCCTCCAGCAGAGAGTGAGTGAAGTGTAAGTGTTACTCTCTCACACCCTCAACAAATAACTGGGAATGTTACATTTTTTTTTAAAGTAATCCAGCAGGACATGGCTCAGTAAATGCCTTCTTTTTCAACTCAACTTTCACACTCAAACCTTATACACAGTATACAGAAATACAAAATAACATTTCTCGCGGACCAGAAACAGTGCAACATAGAGAGATGACAAAATAATAAGACACACAAACGACAATCAGACATACTAAAAGACATTAACACCAATGACATAATGAGATGATTGAGTATGTTTAGACAATGAAAATATGAATGAATGAATGAATGAATGAATAAATACATATTTTTAGTTAAAAATACATTTCATTGTTCAGCAAATGATTGAATCTTAGCTAAATTAGATTTTATTGTGTATTTTTTGCCTAAAAAAACAGTGTATTTCCATAATCCTGCTCTTCTAGCCTTGCATCAAAGTTAGATGGGACTCCTGATCCTCCATAATCACCACTACCACTCTTCCAGTAGACCGTTGGATAAAGCCACATTGTGATTTTCCCTCTGCCAAACTCCCCTCAGCTGATTGGCTGTAGACAGCTGGTCTTATCAGATGGGACTAATGTTCACAGGAGATATTGAGCAATTTGAAGTAATTACAGAGATTATCTGTGAATTTCGTCCTGTTTAATTCTCCTACATTTGACATTTACTTGTTCTTGGTTATTTTAGTACACATGTCGTGCTGGCTCCTATTAATTCACACCATTTTTTCCACTCAAGGTTCAAAGACTTACTTTGCTGAATTAGAGAGTCTTCTTCCATCTCCATCTCACCCTGTCTCCCACATCCTCCACCACCTGCATATTTTCCCTCACCACATCTATGAACCTCCTCTTTGGCCTTCCAATTCTGCTCTTGCCTGGCAACTCCATCCTCATCATCTTCCCCATCCCTTCAGTCCTGCCTGCGCCGTCCCTCTAATATGATCATTCCTAATCCTGTCCATCCTCATGACTCCCAAAGAAAGCTCCGCCTCCTGTCCTTTTGACACCACCACTGTCTCCAGGCCATAAAACAGAGCTGGTCTCACTACCGTTTTGTAAACTTTACCTTTCACTCTTGCCGATACCCTTCTACCACAAATCACTCCTGTCACTCTTCTCCACCCACTCCACCCTGCCTGCTCCCTCTTCTTAACCTTTCTACCACAATCTCCATTACTTTGAACAGTTGATTCCAAGCATTTAAACTCATCCGCATTCACCACCTCTACTCAGTCACTGGGTTTGCATAAGCAAGTGCATAGAGCCGGTACCAAGCCTGGATAAATGAGGAGGGTTGCATCAGGAACTTGTGCCACAACTAATCTAATACGCTGAATAAGAGAGTGACAAATCAAAAAATGATGACGTTTGTCACTGTCCAGTAGGAAATTTCCATCAAACTGTGTGACTTGTGTTTTAAGCAATGCAAAAAAGTAAATAATTCATGAAGAAATCAATAGAAAGACAATATACAGATCTTGGTAAAATACCTTGGAGGTGACTGTGGCTCAGTGGTTGGGCCTTTGACCACTTATTGGAAGGTTGAGGGTTCAATCCCCAAGATTCTGAACCTCCCTCCAACTCCCAATGGCTCCTCCACTGCTGTGTGTGACTGGGTGAATGATGGCTCATGTTGTAACGTGGTTTGAGTAGTTGGCCGGACTAGAAAGGTACTTACAGTCCAATTACCATTAACTTCTTACACTAGTGGACCACAGAGAACAACACTGCCAAATTGCTGATTTGTTCGGCCTCAAAGATTTGAGAGCCTCTTAGAAATGGGCTTGAGAGACTTGGATGAATGAATTGGATGTGATAGTGTAATATTTGGGGTGAAACTAAATGAGGCCTCATAATGGGTGCCCAGGGACCCGGCAGACATGGAGTTTTGTCCAGTGCCAAATTGGATGAAGCTGCCTCTTCACAAGGAGCGATTTGGTCATCAAGCGTCTCAAGAGGAAAGCAGCTTCCAAGTCCCAAAGAACATGTTCTACAAAGCCCAATCACAGAGCCAAAGGTATGTCAGTCACATAATGTAGCTACTGAAGTACTGTAAAGCCTTACCCCATGGACTGTAGCTCAAATTAAACATTTCCACATCATCTTGTGATTTTTAGAAAGCAAAGTGAGCTGCAGAGCAACCATATATTCTTGTTTGGTCTAAGGGCACATGTAAACACATTCGAGCTCAGACAGGGTGTGTGCTAACGCTTTTAGCTTCGAGGCCATGTTGAACATTTCAGCTTAAGAAAGGGTGTAAATGATGTCTTTTCAAATCTACTGGGTATCTAGAGGCTTCTGGAGACTTTTGATTAAGTCGTTCAAGCCGTATGACGTTTTATGTTAACTTCATGTTGTTGTTGTTCCTTTTTACATTTTAAAACAAGTCCCCATCTTCTTCAGTTTTTTAGGAAAATGCTGTTTTAGGAAGAAGCTCCAGAAAACGTTGTGTGTATTAAGTTAACATCTTCTGACTTTCCTTCATGGGAGAAATATGACTGAATCTTTTTGGGTTTTGGGTTGAACTGTATGTGGTGGCCTGGTTTGTTGTTTCCTTAATCCCCCTACCATTACCATTCATTTCTTTTTATTTTTTTTATTATCTTATTCTCATTCGCAGAACAGGGAAAACCCACCTGTACCTGAGGTAGGGCGATATTCTCTTGTGCCTTATTGGCTGAGAGATGAGCCCTAAGACAGTCAGCAGTATTACAAGATGAAAATTCTAACTCATTATTGTTGAAGCTTTGTTGTGTTTCAGGTTGGTTAGGCACACAAGCATTGCACATAGTTGTAGTATTTTACTGATATCTGAGGTGCTCTGTTCTATTCATTTTGTTAAAAAAAAGTTGCAGCTAACTGAGGATAGCTTGTACTGTCAATGCTAACCACTGAACGCCACGTTAGTAACTTCCTGTCATACGCTTATGTTGGACTTTTTACTGATTAGCATATTTTAACAGCGTTGCATGAGTAAACAAACATGTCACATGTAGTGTACTGTTATTGTTGTAATGTTGTTGGTCATCTGCTTTACTCTGCTGACAAAGTAGCCTAATGTCAGGCACATAGTGTATGTTGATATACTGTATGTTTCTGTATCTATGGTCTGGCACTGTAGCATACTTGACAACAGACATAAATCACTCATGATAGTCAGCAGTATTATAAGATGCCAATGCATTATTGTTGTGTCTTTGTCGTGTGTCAGAGTTGGCAGCATAAAATAAAGTTTTATGGGGCATCGGGAAAAACAGTGTTTACCTTTTGGAGTGTGACATAAACACCACCTTAAATATCTTGGTGTTTTCAGAGAAACGAGCAGTAACTGCGATTTTTGTGAAATTCACTTTTTTGGCCCAGTCTAGATTATGTGTCGTTCTGCTGACAGATTTTCTGGAGATATTGGGATTTTTTTTTATGCTTAGATATTATGAAAGAAAAAAAGACAAAAAGCTATTTTTCTCTCAGTTTGGTATTTTTGCAGATACTGCATTCTGGCTTTGTAGGGCAGTGTGGAAGACTAACACTTGTTATTTTTTGCATGTGACATATCTTGCTGTAAGTTCCTCTCTTTACCAGTGGCTGTATGAAAATTGTTTTGTGTTAAACTTTACAAGAAGATGCACAATCACACAAAAACAAACTGGCACATTTCCCCGGATGTACTTATTAACTACACTCCTCATCTTAATCACATTAGTGAACGTCACGGCCAATTGGTTGCATATTGCAGCTGGACTTATTTCCTGCATGTCTGATTTCAGACGCTGATAAACACTATCAGAGTATCATCAACCATTCAGTGTTGCTCACCTGAAAATATAGCTGGTTCGTGCCAAAATGAACCAATGCCAGGCTCTTCTTTTCTGCCTTCTATCCATTAACTTGGTCATAATTTGGAAAGTCAGCTTTACATTTCCACTGAGGGGAAGGAAATGAAATCAATGAAATATGAGCTCTGCTTTTATCAGCCTATTTAAAGTGGAAAGAGAAGGATATGGACCACCAGGCTGGATTCATTTTCCCAGGAGATTTTGTGCCCGGTGGCAGACAGAATAACATGGGAAAGCAATCTAAATTCTGATGGTGTCATTATTCTGTAGAGACTGCACTGTGAAATCAACACTTACTTCATAAAGACATGTTGAAGCAATGAAGAAAATGTGTGTTGCTAGTTCAAATACTGTATAAAACTGATGTCATAAGTCTGGAAGTTTGTCTTCTCCTATTATAATGAGTACATGGAATAGTGGAAATGTAGAAAACAAGTTGTTTCTCAAACCATTAAACTCAAACGATTATCCTTAACTGGAGGATATTTGTCAGAACAATGTGTGCCTTTTTGTGTTGGAGCAGAAAATTCCAAACAACAAAAACAAACCATCTTGAATATCTGCCTCTTGACTGAACATAATACCTACATGGAAGCATGGTTTCCTCTGAACAAGTGCAAAAGGGAAGTCTTGGAATAATTTTATCGGTTTTTCAAATATGGTAGAAAAGCAAATGAGAATCTTACAAATCAACGTTTAGTTCTTCTTTTTTTTTGCCCCCTCAAGTATCTTTACTTGGTTACATAATCTTTACTGTTTGCAGTCTTCAAATAATAGTTCTTGTTTGCCGTCCAGACCTGACCCCTGTAGAGCTAATATAGAAGGCATATTAAATGTTATCAACAACTGTCTTGCTCACACTATCCTATACAGTGGAAACAGAGCAGATCCAGTATTTAGGTTCTTTCTGAATGTCCTGATGTATATTTGACCTTTTCATTCTTGGCTGTCTTTTACTAACATTCCCTACGTGCCTCAGGTCTTAATGGACCCACTGCAGTGCTGATTATACGTTTTATGTAAGTATTATTAACAGTAACGAGCACAGAAATACGTCTCTGTCATTTTTATAACATTTGACATTAAAATATTGTTACAGACATATAGATAGATATATATTTATTGTCATTGCATAGTAAAACACAACAAAACTTCTTTTGGCAGCATCCACTCCATTAGCAGCAATAAAATATATATAACTGAAATAAATAGTCAATAGTAAAATAAATAGTCATAAAAAGTCAGTCAGATAAAATAGAAAATATAAGAGCACTGGGGGCTGGGGGGTTTATGGGTTCAGGAGTCTGTCCACAGCTCTTGGGTAGAACCTGTTTTTCAGTCTGTTGGTTCTGGCTCTCATGGTTCTCAGTCTGCCTGATGGGAGGATGGTGAACAGAGAGTGTCCAGGGTGTGATGGGGTCTCTGAGGATGTTGGTGGCTCGCTTGTGGAAACGGCTTGAATGGATGTCACTCAGGTGTGGAAGTGGGGAGCCGACGATCCGCTGAGCCGTTTGGAGGTCCTTCCTCTCGGCTGCGGTGCAGCTGGAGTTCCAGATTGTATGTCAGGATGCTCTCAATGGTGCAGCGGTAAAAATGGATGAGCAGCTTTTTCTTTTTTAAGAATGTTTTATCTTTATATGGATGGAGGAATGAATGATTTAAAGTAATAGTATGGGGTTGCTTAACACTAGAACTGCCAAAGGCCTATTTATTTATTTTTATTTATTTATTTTTGACTCCCCTGGTGTTATGAAATGCATTTAACTCTGTTTAAATAAAACCCTTTACATCTCTCAACTCACAATTTTCCTTAACACATATATATGAATCATCTAGTGAATTATGGGGGTGTGGGATACAAAGAAAATTTGATCATTTATACCCAGATCAATCGAGGGGTAATTTTTACCCCTCATTGAAACCTCTGTATAATGCAAAATGTACCCTGCCTGTTTGCTTAGCAACACCCATTGTTTAGATATATTTAATAAGCAGGCTTCCATGTGATGAGCTACATTAAGGCCTCCCACATTTGGATAACATGCTAAATTCTGGCATTGCTCCAGGTCATGAGTTCAGGAGAACTGGATTAGATGACTGGGAGACAGAAACATCAGGGATCAATGACCCATCATTTTCATGAGGAAATCTAAAATAATCACCTTCAGATATCTACGTGTCATGATCAGGACGTTTATTTTACAAATCATACATTCACAATGACAACATACATTAATGCAGTCGATAATTGTGTCTACATGCAGTGTGTGGACTGTTGTGTGAAAGCCAACAGCATGTATGCATATTGTGAGTATTGTGTGCATAAGCAATTGTGAAATGAATAAAACACATAAACTGACTTTAAATCAGTTATCATTACTTCTAGAAACAAGATGTAATAAATGCTGGCTCTGTTGCAGCAGGGGGTTAAAATGACCCAGTTGGTCTTTGCATTGTTAAGACACAAGGTGTGAGTCAGACAACAAAAATATCTGGAAGATAACTGCAGTCTTTTGTTCTTGAGAGTCTATTTCCTTTCCCTCCATTCTGTCCTCAGCAGGTGATCTGCATGGATTCAATAATGGCCTGCAGGAATAATGGCTTCCACTCACATTTCGCCACTGAAAATTGATGATTAGCAATGAAATGTCAAGAAAACCTTGGTTTCTCGTAGAGGTTCAGTTTGTTAAATGGGCTACGTTCATGCCAACAAAAGGAAGCGCACTGACAAAAGTGACACCATCTGTTCTAATCCCTCTATCAAATCACCCCCTACCTGCTCCGTCAGTTTTCTCCCAGAGCTTCCCTCCTGAGTTTGGCATAGAGTCATGGAATAAAACGTCCATCCTCTTCGCTCCGCTCAGCTTGTTATCTTTTTAACATTCATGGTTGTTGTAGTTTTCCTGCTGATGTGACGATTCCGACAGAGAAGGGGAAAGCTTCTGACTAACTGATCTGGAGAAGGGAGACAGAGGTGAGAGGAGCCTGCTGAAGCTGCTTATTCCATCAGTGGTCATGTCTAACATGACTTATGACTAAGCAAAAAGCCTGCAGACATGATGTGAGGCACACTAACATGCAGTGGCTTTTGAAAGGAAAGGCTCCAGAAGCAGATTACTATGCATTTGCACCACTTTTTCCATTCATTTCATTTGATTGCCTGGTCAGCAGCCTCCAGCCGCGATGCAGTGCCCCAGCTAGGGGTAGATGCTGTCTCTGCACTCAGCAGCACTAACATATTGTGTATTGCTGTGCATTTTGTGGATATGTTTATTTGATATGAGCTTAAGTGCCCAGGACTCCCTGGGGGGTTCTAATCCAGCCTTTAGTGCAGCGTAGAATCATGTTTCATCACCCTGGTTTGGACAGTATGCATTCAGTTGGATGCTAAATAGTGACAACCTACCTAGTTGTTAATATTTATTATTAGCATATATCAGGGATGGGCAATTATTTTTCCATGGGGGCCACATGAGAAAACCAGATTGTTGCCAGGGGCCACACCATTTTTTGTCATGCTGTACCTCAATTTTACCACCAAGATTAACTATAGAAAACATACTTTGCACATACTGTTATTCTTCAGCATCTAGTATATTGAAAATCACTCCAAACAGCATCTTATAGAGAACATTAAATTATGCAGGAGTCTTTGAAAATACTGCACAGGTAATCAAAAGCAGCACAACATCAGGGATGCTGTCATGGATTACGACCCATCCTGTATTCCTGTTTTATATTTGACAAGAACTGTTATCTGCTCACCCACTCATCTTCCCATAAACTTCTGTATTTCCCTGTGTGTTTTGTCTCAAAGTGACAGCTCAAGTTGTAGTCTTTAACACAGCTACAGGTTCGTTTCAAACCAAGCACACAGCTTTACTGCTGACCTCCGTGAAAAAAAATATTTAGCAGTCCATGACTTATTAAACTCCCTACATTCGACATCAACGTTGTGCTTTTTAGTGCTCATTTGTAGCAGGTGACTATGGTGTGTTCCTCCATCAACTGCGTTACACGATCAAAATGAAAATTCCCACTCACACAGCCTGCCGTCTGCGTGTCCAGTCGCCTCAGCAGAAGACGGCAATCAAGCTTGTGTTCTGCATCTATGTTTTTAAGGGATTCTTAACATTGCAGAATAGGGGCAACTACACAATTTTTGCATCTAACATCATGGATAATGTCTACAATGGTTGTGCAAAAACGATATAATGATTTCCCCAGAAGATCTAGCACACATCAAAATGTGATCTGGATCCAAGTCATATTCCAGATCATTAATTATTAAGATTACATCATTAATCTGTTTGTCACAAGGTTCCATGACTTTGTTCACACATGGCATTTGAACACACAGAATAAAGTTTGAGAATTGTTATTGAATTTTAGGTGTTTCATTGAACTTGTGTACACCCTTGGTGTTTGTGGTCAAAAATGACCTGTCATTAGACACACCCCTTTTCCATGGCAATCCCCACAGGAACCTATCCCAGATTAAAAAAAAAGTTTACCCTATGGAACCACACCTGGTGGCAATTGACAAAAACAACCACAAAATTGTTGCAGTGATATGCAACTTTCTCACAGCTGTGGTATATGAAGCTTTTTTGAGGCCTTGTTCACAGTTCATTCTGTGGCAACATGATGGAAGTGATGTGAGCTCAGGTCAATGAGGCCTACAGGACATAAATAGCAAATGGAAGTTCAAATCTAATAATGTTCACAATAACTTGAGTTGATAAAAAGATGAAACACAGCATTAGGTGATAATATATATAGATATTATTATGGATTTATAATCAGCTAGAATGGAGCGGTTATTTTTGACCGGGAACACCAAAGTAATTAACAGGAAATGAACACAATAGGAGGGTCAATAGGAGGGCAGGCAGATTCTGGGTTCAAATCCACCTGGAGATCCTTGGGCCTTTCTGTGTGGAGTTTGCATGTTCTTCTGGGTTCCCTCTGGGTACTCTGGCTTCCTCCCACAGTCCAACAACATGCAATATACAGTAGGTGAACTGGTGACACTAAATTGCCCATAGGTATGAGTGGTGACTGGCGACGTGTCCAGGGTGTACTTGTTACTTGTCCCACAACCTGTACAAGATATGTGGTTACAGAAAATGAATGGATGGATCCTTAATAAGAAAATTCACATTACCCGCAGGTTAAATGAGTCTGTCTCCCCATTAAGAGAGGCGCTGTGCACATTTATGCATGAGGCACAGAAGCCTAACCTCACAGATCACTTAAATCTCCAGACATACCAGGATTGTGTGTTTTTTTTACACAACCAAAAGCTCACACACACAGTCCTGACTCATGCTGTGACATTGTTTGTCTGGATCTGTAAGTGATATGGGGATTAATACTGCTTTCACCATAAAACCGAACCACCTTTGGAATCTAAGATGACTATGGCTGTCTTCTTTATGTAGGAGCAAACTTCCACATTTTTTATCCATCATTCAAGTCTATTATCATACATAATGTCTGACTAGCATTAGCCAGCTAATACTGTGTGTTTAGAATGCCCAGTGTGTAACTCAGTGGCAGCATTACCTTTCAGACCTTCTTGATATGAAGCCCATGTTTCATTGGTTTGCAAGGAACCTTCATAACCTCATTGGTCTTATCATGTCTTCTCCTTTTGCAACTCTTGGCCTGAACCTTCGCGACCCTTTAATTTAATATAAGACATGACTTACTAACATGGAGCCTCTTGATTGGCCGTCTCTTGATGAATTGAAACAGCATAACAAAATAAAATAAAAAAAATATGTAGGTCACATTATAGGTTTCAAAAGGTTGCTTTTGTGAGTTTTAATATGTGATTTGATTCTTAAAGAGTTCCACACTGTACTTTGTGAAATATAAGAAATGAGATTTGATTTTGGAGAATCATTTCTCAGCTATTGTCTTATAATCAATCAAATTCTGTAATAAAATTCAAATCTGTATTTGTGAAAGCGAGTGTGATCTCATGAGGAAATTGGATGCACTAACTACTGTATTATTCCTGATTGTTTGCAAATGAGACAGGGCTGTAAACACAGCCTGTTTGTGTTTGAAAAAAAGCTGAACAAAACTTTTTAAGCAATGTATTTTTAAGGGTCAGAATGAACCTGAGGCCTTAAAGAACCACAGCTCTTTCCCAAAGTCATAACAGAGAAGATGAATCACGTCTTATAAAAGCTGGTAAATAGTTTCTGTGGGTATTTAACTTGGAATCCACTTCAAGATATACAAAGTCGCACAAGATGTTTTCACCAGCTCAAGCAGTCCTTACTGGAGTCTCTTCTTTCAGTACTCACTGCTCATCTGGAAGATTTCTACTCTCTTGTCCAGAGCAGGAGCTGAAGATGCCAAATGAAAAGGTCTGACCCAAAGAGGCTCTGAGTAATCTACCAAAAACGGTTTCTGTTTGTGAACATTTCTATAGATAGAAAGAGTAGGACTGCTGATCGGAACTAAGAAAACCATGAAGGGTCATTAATGAGGAGTCTTTGTCTCAATGGAGGTTGAATTTTGTTAAAACACGACATCACTAACCAAGACTTCATGAAGAAATGACCTGCTGGCACCTGGTCCATCAACACTGTTAAATTGTTTCTTATACAGTTTTGTTGGTCTCTCCCCTCCATCCTAGGTTGTCCCAACTATATGTGACCATTATCAATTATTATGTCATGTTGGTATGAGGTAGCACCACTCACTTCCTCATCAATCATGTGAAAAGCTCTTTAACTTATTAATGTGTTTGAACATTTGATTTTTGTCATGAAAGCAAATGATGAAGTACGAGTAGATTTACTGTTTTGTGTTATTTGGTATGTTTCCACTCAAGTATTCCTTTTCCAATCATTTGGACCATCCCTATAACCACACCTGTGGTATTTACAAGCAGACAGATGCCCACTAATTACTGATGTATGGTTTTACCCAACTGTGTCTCCTCCGCTATTAATTAGAATGATCATTTTTATGACCCAGCCCAGCCGATCTGCAGACTGTGATCTGCACCCATCATTAGGCCTCTTGCACTCACAGGGATTCACAAAAACTCCCTCTCTTTAGTTAAATATTGGTGCATTTATATGTACATATCATATGCGATGGGTCCACATACCTGTCCCTCACCATATACAAGTGATGTTGATTAAACAGCAAACACATCCTGCTTTAAAAGGGAAGGGCGGATGATTGGTTTGATTCATGTCAAGCCAAAACACAACATTGAATAATTCAAGGAGTAATTATAACAACTTTGCACTTTGTGCCTTACTTTGTACCCATTGTTCAGTGTTTTGATGAAATTATGAGTGAGTGAAAACTTAAAAAAACATCTAAAGGAGGGTTTTTTAATTCATTTGTTTACATGTTATGTAGGCCTTCGTATAGTTTGTGAATTAATGTATGGGTGTAGGGCTACTTTTATGAAATAGAAAAAGTTCTATCAATCATAGTCAGGCTGCAGTGTGTCACAGAGGTTGGAGGGTCTGATGGCCAGTCACCAACGTAGAGCTGGGACTTAGATAATTCCTGTGATGTAAGCTTTCAAATTTAAGCATATGAGCTCATTTTGACTGGAGACAATGTTTTTCACACACATGTTCTATTAAATAAAATGCCTGTATAAGCATATGACAATAAGAGTTTTGCTTTTATTCCCAGTGCAAAATGTACATATACTGTATAGAGCAGGGGTGTACATAATATTTTTGAAGATGAAGATGTTTCTTGGTGCTCACCTTTTACACTGCATGAAGCAGACATGTTTTAGGTCACTGTCATCACTTGGAGCCACTTGAATTTGAATGGCAGGTAACAGCCTCCATATTTTCAACAGTGTCTTTCCTCCATGCAGACCATCTAATACAGTGAAACTTCCCTGCTTTAATAAAGACAATGCTATTCTCACCTCATCTCTTCTTTAACTGTTTTGTTCTTTTTGTTCCTCTTTTCTGTAAGTAAAAGTTTAGTAACTTTACAATGGAATGAGTAAATATTTGGCAGTACTGGACCATGTGATCAGCTGACACAGCGTAGTTTTCAAGGATGTAGACGGTACACAGGATATGCACAAGGGAATCCCTGAATCTCACGTAAATTTGGGAACGACTCCATTGCAAACTCCTACACTAATTACAGCTCAGTCTGTGCAGACTGAAACCAACTTCATCTTCCACTCATCCAATAAACCACAAGCATGGAAGAGTTGCAGAAGCCCCTTTATATGTATGTTCAGTTCACATCTAAATTAATTAATTAAACTCTCCGTTGTTAGACACAGACACAATGTACACAATGGTGGTACGCAAAAGCGCTTATTGCTCTAATAATGCCGCACGTTTATTTTGACCACGCATGCACCAGTTATGTGCACCATAGAGGGTAGATTTCCTAATCAGAATGCTCTGATAACAAATCAACTCTCTGTGCTCACATTCAGCCTTACTGAACCTTCATAGGCCTCTCTAAATGTCTTCACCTGCAGCAGGATTTCTGGGTGCTCACAAATGAAATACTGGGTCAGTAAAATCAAACCACACTGTCATAGTCAAATGTTTTTTTACCATTTCATGTCAAAGTTTGCCTGTTTGAGGAGTTCATAAAGCATGTTAGTATTTGCTTGAACAACCACATCACGTGAATGAAACTCCTTTGTCCTGCACAGATTGACTTCCAGAACCAATTATTTTCAAACCCCAGCAATGCTTAACCGGAGACTGAAAGCACTCTTGTTAGAAGCAGCTGGACTCCAAAGCTATGAATAACAATGCTGTTCCTGTTGTTCCGCTTACACCAGAGAAATGTGATTCTGTCAATATAGCACATGAAATCCACAGGAGCAGGAAGTCATTAGGCTGCTGAACGGGGTCCAAGTTGAAGGGTCAGAGGTCAGAAAGCAATAACTCACCTCTTTGTTTGGAATCATAAAGACATGAATGCCCTTTGCTGAGTGGTCAATATCAGAGGAACTACAGACACAGGGCTTCATGGACTGACTGCTTCTTCTTTTTTTTTTTTGCTCTAGTAAAGCTAAGAGAGTCCTTATTGAATGTCTTTATCTTTAGATGACCTTTAGAAAGAGAATATTTTCAATGCTGTAGCTAAGAGGATGACATCTGAAGGAGGGCAAAGCCTGCAGCACTGGAACCCTCACACTCATGTTAGTGTTGAGAATGAAGAGGGGTTGAAAGCAGAGCTAAAAGCATCCTTATCCTGACACACCTAACCACAGAATGATGTAATACACATTAACTCAGGCACGCACTGATTGTGACTCCAAACACCATAACTATTAAAGTTATTCACACTTGACACGTCGACCCGTACACTGAAGATAATAGAACCATGTACTAAAGCAGAGCAGCAGGCATTATTCACATCAAGTCTTTCAATCCATCCTCCTCACAAATTAAATGACTGCATTTCATTAAAATGTAGGCACAGAATAAAATATGACATAAAATAAAACCTGAGGCCACAGAAAATGGTGTGTGTGTTTTTGTCACTTTGGAGTTGGTCCACTGGTGTTTTTAACTCTCAGACATCTGGAACTATGACCACTTTTGGCTTTTGTACAATTGCATGAGTTTTTTTTAATTTTTAATTTTTTCTTATGTCTGAGTCTGGAACAATGACTGGTGTTACTGCTAGCTTACTGCACCAGTCTGTTGGTCTGTATGACTGGGAGTGTTACAGTGTGGTAAACGCTGGTTGTTTCGGCTGCTGTTACCTGTCTGACAGTCATCTTTAGGTTTCAGTAGGCATACATTCATAGATCACACATCTCTTCTTGAGCCTCACGTTTCTTGTGAGACCGTGTCGCTTCACGTCGTATTCTCCTCCATGTGAGACTGAAAGAAAAAACTCTTTGAGAATCACCTCCACCAGCTTAGTTGTAAGTGTTTTCCCAGTAGATGCATCACTGTCTCTTTTTTTGGCACCAAGGCATCATAGACGGTGACAGGTTTTACCTGCGCTCGACCCACGTGTGTATAGTTTGATTGACAGCCCCGCACACAAACCCCGCCCCATGGTGAAAGGCTTCCCAGCTTTCTTCACAGCCATTGGATAAAAGCCTGATTTTGTCCTGACGTGTTGACTTTTCAAAACTAAAGCTAATCGAAATGCGGGACACTGTCTCAATATGTGGGGAAATGCATAAAAATGCTGTGCAGTCCCGCATAAAGCGGGACGTCTGGTCACCCATACTGGCAAATAAATGATGAGGATGGTTTTGAAGCACCTTGACTTTAGCTGGGACAAATCAACACCCATGACATCATGCAGTCTGATCCTGGCATTAGGATGTACCGGAGGTCCTGAATGCTGTCCTCATGCAGAATATTTGTGAAAACTTGCACAAACCTGCGAAAAGTTTCACACACAAGATGACATGTGACAGGAAAAGGAATGAAGATCAATGCTTGTACACAAAAAAAGGAGACCAGTGGCACCACTAAAACAAACTGAACTGATTAGAGTGCTTAGTTGGGAAAAGAACTGTTTTACAGTGTGAATTTAATTATTAATGTTCCTGACAACATCGCTGCTCGGTGGTCATTTGGCTTCAGAAGCTGGTACCTGCTTCCATTCTGCTGTGAGGAGGGGGAAAAAAAATGTAATCCTCATAGCTCAATGTAGCAGCGGATAAAATCGAAGCTCAAGCGAGGTAATCCAGGTTTGACCCTTTCCAAGTCAGCAGCATTAATGTATTTCTGTCTGAGGTGATTGAGTAGGGGGTCCCTGCTGATATGGCAAGCCCTTCTCTTCTCTCCAACAGGCACACTCACTGAGCTGTTTCATAATGTCAAAATGCACAATAAAAGAAAAGAAAAAAAAAAGAGAAGAAAGGAGCAATAAGTTTGCTGGTATTGTACTCCTGTACAATTCTAAAGTGATGAATTCAGAGGGGACAATTAAACCACTGCCTGTCTAATCATTCCATTAGGTGATAAATATCCTGACACATAGCTTCTTTACAGAGACATACCTGCCTTACAACAGCACATTCCAGTAAAGTCTGTTTATGGAACTCATTATTCCAACAATGGTGCTCACTGTGTTACAAGGATGCCTGAGCATCCTCATGGGTCTCAGCGCATGCCAGGCAATCCTCCAGAGACCTACACATTTTTTATCATCACTCCTGGTCTTTTATTGTACTTTATTGCGAGCACATTGTTGGTTGTAATGCATTCCTCCTTAATGTGCAACTGAGCTCTGGAAGAGTCCACCTGGGTATTTTATGTTATCGATATGGCTCATTTCCTCAGCCCAACAATACGTTTGAGCCATGTTGAAGGAAGTCCTCAGGGAACCGCAGCTTAAACATCACAGGTAATGACCTGGACTGTGTGCATCCGACTAAGCACTGTCCTAAAGCTACTTCCATACAATTGTAGTCAAGGGATGCAAATATCTATGTTAAATAACAGTGTGTGCAGATGGCTATAATGTAGAGGATTTAAGAGAGGAAAGTTAAATATAAAAAAAAAACAACAACATCAGGACCCAGATGACCTCTAGAGTCTGAGTCTCTATTTTTACATATCTTCTTAAATTCACCTTTTTAAAGTACTTGAACACAACAAATACAATTTACAACACAATCTCAGCTTTCTGTGAAATAGAGGCTCCTGTTTGTCTTTGATAAAACACCATGTAAGATCATTTGAAGAAACTTGGCCTAAAACCCTAAAGGTTGACCTCTGGTTTTTGAAATATCTTGTGAAGGGTTAGGGTTATTATTATTTTTTTTCTATCATTAAAAGTGCTGTCGGTCTATTTTAACCAAATGTTAGAAAAAATTGCCTGAATAATGACTTCATACTACATGCGAAGCATTGTGTAGAAACGGAAGAGGAGCATACCAAGAGTCATGTTTTTCAATCAATTAAATGTGTATTATATTAAACAAATCCACCCCCCAAAACCCACAGAAGAATCCACTTCCCCATGCACAAGGAGGCAGATGATGAAGGTCGTGCTGAGTTCTCTTCCGGGCATCCCATTAAATCTCATTAGAACAGGGACTCAGAGAACAGCAGTCTGCAGATTCCAGCAACATCTGAATCATGTTTAATTTAATTTAATCTCAAAGATACTGAATAGAAGCAAAGACACCAGTGCATCCATTTTTTTGTTCTTACGTCCAAATGCAATCCATGATGGTCCAGGTTGTAAGATCCAAATGTTGTTTTTTTGTTGTTATTGTTTTTTTTTTTTTCATGGGTGTACATTGTTAGATGTAAGAATCATACTGCACCAATGAAATCATGCTACTACCAGCCGAACAATTCAGACACTATATCAACACAGATTTGTTGTTTGGCAATGTCATGAAGAGTAATGAGCGTTTGTAACATTAATATGAGTATTCACAGTGACAGAGAGAAGAGCCATCACCCTGGGTCACCGCTGGAATCAACTGTAGCAGTGAATCCAGAGTGACTTCAGCTGCAGTCCTCTGCAGAGTGGCCTCTGTCACGGCCCACAGGCAGCCAGGGTTTGTATACTCAGAGATGCATTCTCACTGTATGTGGTTGATATACAGCACGTTTCATCTATTATGTGTTTATGTGATGTGTTGCCCTGCTGGCGTCCTTCCTGTTTGTCTGTGCAGTATCTTAGCTGTTCTTAGGACTGCACGACTCTAGACAGAGACCTCAGACCTCAGACCTAATGCTCCTATCACCACTGGGACCACTATGGGTTTCACCTTCCACATCTGTTCCAGCTGTTCCTTCAGCCCCTGGTGCTTCTCCATCTTTTCATGCTCCTTCTTCCTGATGTTATTTGCCACATCTATCACAACTACCCTCCTCTGCTCCTTGTCAATCACCACTATGTCCGGTTGGTTAGCCAGTAGTTGCTTGTCAGTCTGGAACTTGAAGTTAGGGATTTCTAATCCATACTCGGCACAGATGTTCCTGAACACTGTCCCAGCCATTTGGTCATGCCTCTAAGTGTGTGCTGTCCCAGCTTGCATCTTGCATCCTGGTACTGTATGCTGGACTATCTCAGGAACGTCTTCGCATGGCCGAGGGTCCTGTCTGGTGTGGTCGACCCCTCCCTGCCTCTATGGATCTGGTGCTTCGGGCCTCTTCTTGTGCTGCCATGATCAGAGCCTCTGTACTGTCTTTCAGGCCAGCCTTTTAGCCTTTTCCAGCCACTGGTATGATTTCTTGATTTCAGCTATCTGTTTCAAAGTAGCTACAAACACACACACCCACACACCCACACACACACACACACACACACACAAATATGTACATACAATTTTTCCATCATCTCAAAGGTAAATACGTTGGATTCCAGGAGACTTACCCGGACCATGACCTCATCTTAACATGGGTCTTCACTCAAATATAATGATTCACATTAGGGACTGTTCAATGTGTACCAGGGGAGGGGAATGGCTTTTTTTTTTTTCATCTTTACCCTTTACAGTGTAACAAATAGTTTTCCATTTGCCTGCCTGATGCATGACCCTCCCTCCACTGTTAACAACCATGTTTGTTTTATTTGTTTGTTCTTTTTCAAACCAATGTTAAGGAAGTATTGGAGCAAAAAGCATGGAGGGAGTGAGAGTTAGCACTAGCTAATTTCTTAAATAAAACGCTAATCCTCATCGCAACATCACACAAGCTGTACTGTATGTACTTCTCATACACAACGCACACATGAGCAGCAGTGGCCAGAACAATCTGTAACTTGACGCAGGAGCAATTATTCGGTTTTAAAACTTTATATTTGATGATCACAAGATACCTGAGAACAAAACAATGGAATTTACAAAGGCTTTAGGGCGTGAGGTCCAGTGAGGTTAAAGTAGGGGGGTCGGGTTTAATTAAGCAGCCCTGAGGGATGAAGTCTATCAGAGGTATCACAACAACAAAGAACAAATTGTCCATAAAAACCTGGGATCTGTGTGAAACAGCTGACCTGTGTAGATGTGTAGGAGAACATAGAACATGAATTACCATCAGATCCTGACCAGAGCTACAGCTGCAGGGTCACATGCTTAAATATGCAACATCACTCTCTGACTTTTGGATCAGTCGTAATGCAAAGCAATGCAAACTGAGGCTGTGGTTTATGGACCAATCTCTGAGCTGACAGGTGGACAAAAGCACTAGAGACACCTCCTCTACTCATCTCATTATAATTGCTTACACCAGATATTTTCCTGTACTACACACTTTGTTATGTGCAGCTCCCTCCAATATATTTCAAGTTTGGTTCTGTGACATTAGATACCAGCTCTGATGAGCAGATAAGTGGTGCCTTCTGCAGGACCTGCAGGACGGAGCCAAAGCCCTGACGCTGCAGTAGCTGCTGCTGTGTGTTCATCTGTGTGTGGAATTGGTTCACTTTTAATATCAAGGGGAGCCTGATGTCAATCACTACTAAGAGGCGGGGGATTTAGTTTAATGAGTCTTCTGAAAAAGAAAAAAAACAAACATGCACAAACTCAAAATGACTACAAAATGCCTCTTCCATAAGCAAGAATAAAAACCGTAAGATCCTCCCAAAACTTATTTGACATGCCTCACCCATTTCACATAACCCCCACCCCTCTCATGAATACAGAACAGTCCCCTCGAGTTTTGCTCTCAAAAGGAAGAGTCGATGTGACTGTGTAAACAGATGTATGTTCACAACACATGAGTAACACACACACACACACACACACACACAGATGCAAAGATGTAGTTTCTTCATTGCAGTTTCCACAGAGAAAAGACAGAACTGACTTTATACAAGCTGCTGAGGAGCAAATTTCCAACTGTGAACCAAACCTATGTGCATGATTGTGTGTGTGTGTGTGTGTGTGTGTGTGTGTGTGTGTGTATGTGTGTGTGTGTGTGTGTGTGTGTGTGTGTGTGTGTGTGTGTGTATGTGTGTGTGTGTGTGTGTGTGTGTGTATGTGTGTGTGTGTGTGTGTGTATGTGTGTGTGTGTGTGTGTGTGTGTGTGTGTGTATGTGTGTGTGTGTGTGTGTGTGTGTGTGTGTGTGTGTGTGTGTGTGTGTGTGTGTGTGTGTGTGTGAAGTGTTATATTGTATCATATTTTAATGCAATTTGAAAGTGCTCACCTGTACTTTTGTAAGTTTATGAGGATATGAAGGAGAAACGAAAATCACTTCCTCGGAGCTCATTACTCAGGATTAAAAACCCACAAAACCTCAGGAAGCTGCACTCAACACTCCTTCAACCCATTCTTCTCAATTTAGAATAAACTCCAAATGCCTCCAACAAGCCATTCTTCCTCATACGTTGCTCTCAGCGATCCAATCTCTCATCTTGTGTTTCGGCAGCTGAGGAACGTTGATATTAGGCTTCTCTTGCACCGGCTGTGACCTTGAGCTAATCAGGCTGCTTTCACGCTGTAAACAATGGGAATGGAGAGATTTAACGGCAGGGAAAAGCTCCTAGGAACAGATGGAGAGCATCTCTGACAACAATGTCTTAATCTATTTCTTGGTGTCATCTTACAGCCTTTTCCAGAGGCTTTGACGAAAAGCTGTATTCCCATGAGGCAGTCACACATATGAATGAAGACGTGAGGACAAAATTACACATAACTGTTTTTGTTTTTTTTCCTTGAGCATACTCTTTTATTGTATTAAACCCCATTTACACATTTGTTTCACTGTACAGAGCAGTCATGCAAAAATCGCTCAGGCTGTATCAGCGTCAAATGCAGGAGCTGAATGTATTAAGAGTGCAGTATTCTAACAACCTGAGACATGATGTGTGTTGGTGTAAAGTGTTCCGTCTGTGTGTAAGAACAGATGTGTTTTCATAGACAAGGAAAATTACACATTGTCTGAATGTAAACTTTCATTATTTCAAAGGTGTAGCTGTGGCATTTAATTAGTCCTAAAACCCACACACATAAAATCCGAGCTCTCTTTTAACTCTGGGTGGGCAAAAGATATTGTAACAGGGACGGTTATAATACTGTTTGTCTTCCTCTGAAAGATCTCAACTAGTCTCACCAAAGCAGGGATGATGTCATTCTGTGGAAGGCAACAAGTAAAAATGTCCATCTGTCTGTTTATAATCATTTTTTTTTTATCCAGAGCATATCTGACAGATTTTACATACTAGCTCCACCAAAGTTCACACACATATTTAGGGTATGGCAGGTAGTTGGTGTCTATTGGTATTTTGAATTGTGTATAAATTCTAATTGTGTTGGTTTTCAATGGAAACATGATTTTTAAGGTGAGTCTGAAGGGTGGTCGTCTTGTCCAGAGCATATCTGGCAAACTACACCTTCTACCGTCACCAAACTTCACACACATGTGAACCATGTGTAGTAAAACCACATAGTTTTACCTCTTGATGTTTTCAGTTTTATACTTTTTAAAATTTTGTGTTGTTTCCATGTAAACATGCTGTTTTAGGTGACTGTGAAAGGCCTTTCGTTTATTCATCAGTTTCAATTTCAAGGCTGTGTGAAGACGTGAGGCAGACATTTTCAGCTCTACCTTCCATCTTTGCTACGTTGCTCTCTGGGTTCCTCTGGTCTCAATAGGAAATACTATTTTCAGTAGAATTCACAAAGCTTTATTGGCATGGGAAACAGACGTTTACGTTGCCAACGCGAGTTGAAGTAAGGAATGAAAATACTTTTAACAAAATGAAAATAACAATACAGACAATAAAAGATATGTTACAGTGCAGTGTTAAACAGCACCTCATTCCTGAGTGAGATGTTCTCTATGAGTATATATATACTGTATATATATTGGGTTTATGTGTAGATCAGTCTGATGGTGTGTTTGAATGTACATGAGGTTTACAGTCTTCCTGGTGGCTGGACTCCATGTGATACTCTTATTCTGTCACAGCTGCTCACAAACTTTGCTGCTGTGTTTGCACATGTCTGTGTTTCTCCCAGCAGGTAGAGGAGTTTGTTTTTATTGTCCAGGTCTTCAAAATGTCTTTGGGTCTTTGTGATCTGGTGGTAGAATCTGTCTCTGAGAGTTGTTTGCAGCAGGTTAAAAAAGTGCAGTTCAGTTTCTACTTCCTGCTGTTTACAGTGGTTGCTCAGTCTGTCTTATGGGGAGGCCAGGCGTTCCTGTGGCGGCCTTTTTCAACAGCGAGGTTGTGTCCACATGGTCATGGTTTTCCTTTGTTTTGGATCAGTGACAGTGGTCAGTATTCTGTCCAATGTGTCAAATAGTTTTATTTATTTATTTTTTGTTTGTATGATTTGGTTTAGTCTGATTGGGCTTCTGTCTGGGGGACCAGAGTCCAAGTACTAGCTGGCTGAGGGGGCTTCTATCGGGTCTCTCTCCGTAGGTGAGGGCTTTATGATGTAGGTCTGCTGAGTCGGGGTCACTGTCTTTGAGGTGATTGTAAAATTTAAATGCTCTCTTTTGGATCTTTATGATTAGTGGGTATCCTCCTAACTTTTCTCTGCATGCATTGTTCTTAGTTTTTATTGGACCGGGAGGATTGATTTGCAGAATTTGGTCTCAATTTGGTGTTGTAAAATCTTGGTTGGCCAGTGGGCCCCAGACCTGGCAACCATACATGACAATGGGTTCAATAACAGAGTCCAATATGTTTAGCCAGATTTGAATTGGGATGTCTTAATTTGATGGTCTTTCAGATTGCATAAAAAGCCAGTCTTGCCTTGTCTGTCAGGTATATACTGTAGGTAATACATATGCAGCTGCAGTGTAATGAAGCGACTTCATTCTAACCGCTGATACACACATTCTACACAACCGGAAACTGACGTCATTCTGGAGACTCTGTTTTAAATATTTTAGGGTATTTAAAAATCGATACATGTTGTCCCATAACAATAAATAACTCACAGTAGCTACTAGACATGCTATGATCCACCTTGGACATGGTGAGACACCAGTACTGCTGGTTTACAGTCAGGGAAGATATCTGCTGCAGAACCACATCTGGACCATACAAGTGGTCCCATTAGGACCACCCACAATGCACTGCCTGGCTTACACAGTACACAAGCACAGAACAGTAACCATTATATTTGGAAAGCATCGTAACAAGGATTATCACTGGCTCAGCTGCACAGGTTATACTTGTGGTGAGGTCACGATTGGCAGGTTTCAAGATACATTAAAAGATGAGACATTTTGGGAAACTTTTTTTTAATTTATTTTTTTACTTTCTTGTAGGGAGTTAGATGACAATACCACTTTCATCTGCCTTTTAAATGTGAAGATACAGGCACAATATGGTTAGCTTAGCTTAGCATAAAGACTGGAAGCAGAGGCAAACAGCTAGCCTTTAACGGTTTGGTTTGTCTCTGATTAACCGGATAACCCTGATGGCATCACGATGACATCATCAGGCTGATTTTAGGGTTTAAAAAGGTCCCCAAAAGCCAAAGAAGTCATTATTAAGATAGTGAAGAAACAACACTTCTTTGGACCCACATCACCAACAGTGCCTCTAAATTAGCATACGTACAGTCTAATCAACATCAATTAAAATGTTATTGTCTTGAATATAAATACTGCATCAGTATGGTGCACCTTAGTGACAGCATCATGAGTACAGCCAGACTTATTTTAGCCATGGTGTTAATCTCCCTGGTCCCTTAATGTAAGAAAACAGAAACCTGTATGAGGACTATAATAAGTCACGATGAATATGCAAAGTCCAGTGGTTTTATTTTCTCTCTGCTGATAGTCCTTTTTCTGTTCTTTTTGTGTGCAGCCCTTTGTTAGAGGATTACACTCGGTCCCCGCGGCGATGACTGATCGTGTTATATTGTGTATATTGTAATTCAAAGCACTGCTAAGAAAATAGCAATGAGATCCAGGCTATGAGATGACAACATGCTTGTTTTTGATGCTTGTCCAGTTCAGGGTCGCAGCAGACACAGACGCAGCCAGTATACTGATCAAAACTTTAGAGAAACTTTAATGATTCAGCCTCACATCTCAAATACTGATATTTTGATTTTGACAGGCAAAAAGCTGTGAGACCTTATAAGACCTGAGCTTCTCATTACTTGAAGAAAATATGATTCATGAATAATGCAGCTCAGTGGATAGGTGTGATACTTTCAGACTTCAGGTGAAAATCACATTCTAAAGATTACAATCATTACACTGATAACGCTGCACATTTAGTGTTATTCATTTCATTTTTTTTCATGGACTTGACTTGAATTCTGTTTTTCTCTTCCTTTATTTTTTAAATGTGTTTATTTTACAGAGTAAAGATGGAATAGGTCTATTCAAGGCGCGTCCAGTTCCCTTTTGCTAGTTAAGATATGTTGTCCGGGGACCCTTTGCCCACATTGTCTCCCAATCCTCTGCCCCATACCAGTACTAAACTGATGAGGAGGAGGAGGAAGGCTGCTGCACAGCCCTGCGTGTGTGATAGGTGTGGTGATGTGCACCGATCGCAGTCGTCAGATCAGATATAGTCACTCTGATTATAGCGGATGTGATGAGGATGATTGAAATAATACATCACTGATGAAGAAATATTAATGAGATTAGCTGCAGTGATCCCGCAGGACCAGAAACAAAAGCAATAAATCTCTGCTGAAAGGACAGCAGCTTAACTTCAACAATTATTTAACACGCCGACAGGATTTAATGTTAATTAATGTTCAGATTTTTGACAACTAACCTGACAATTTGTTTAGTTCATTCGCTTAAAATCCTGCAAAGACAGAAACACTATTTGTGCCTTTTGTGTATGAATGTAGGTCTAAGAAGACACTAAGGTCGGCGTAAGGATAATTAAAAATTCGATTAATTGGAAATTAATGGTTTAATGGATGAAATGAATCAATGGTGAAAATCTAGATGGCAGTCTGCTATTTTAATTTTAAATGTAATTTTCTGGAGGAAATTCTATCAAAAAGATGTCTGAAGAAGATCTATCACATCGAAACGTTGCTTTTGTTTTAAGGGAGATAAAAATTGATTCCAATCTAAAAACGCCAACCATGCTCACACAGTCATAGCCCATGTTTATGTATTTCGATGTCACATATTTCACCTCTATTCAATGAAGCAGAGAGGATGAAACATCCTGCAATGGATTTCCTAACACTCGTGTTGCAATTCCTGCACTGCAACCCAATAACACATTTTGTTAGACCTTTCCTGTAAGGCAGATGCCCACAACTAACAAACTCTCAAATTTGTAGCAGATGCTTTTTTTTTCAGCCCAACCTGATACCTACTAACATCTGGTGTTGTTCTTCAGGGGGGAAGGCTACTGTTATGGAGATGCTGTCTAAGCTGGTTTGAAGAGAGTTTAATTACTGCTATACGATGATTAATTTACTAATTGTTGAGTCCTTGTGTAGGAGGTAATACACATGACTTGGAGTTTCCCACAGGAAATCAGATGACGTTGATGAACCTACTGCTTTGGGCCCAGAGTTAAGTTGGGATAGCCGGGTACAGAGCTGTTTTCTTGCCTGTCACCTTTAGTTAGTTACTTTTCCCTTTCAGTTTCGACAAAGCTGACCTGCATGTTAATATGCTGCACTGATTTACAGGCTAAAGGAAGGAGAACATTTGACTGTGGAACAATTGGAAGGGAACCTCCCTTTTCCCCTCACAACTCAGCCAATAACAGCTCAGATCTGCATTCATGTCTGAGTCAGGTGACCCTGCAGCATTCACAGGGATCAGTGACAGCATTGATCGGCTGTGATCAGCAGGATGCATATAAGCATGTTGGTTAAGTATATATATATACATCCTACTTTGACGATACCATGACTCACCCTACTTTGCATCTGACTGATTTGGTTTGACGATAACGTTTCTTACGTGGTCACAGGTTTTCAGTGAGGGCCTACAAGAGACATGTCATGATCATGCCTAGCCAATCAGAGGCAGAGTAGGGCTGGTCATGTTGTTGCTATAGTAGAATTCATAAATACACATGAATGACGTATGCACTCTGCGAGTGCCCTATAGTTGAGAAAGTTTTTGATTAAGACATTTTCACAAGTTTTACATTCTGATGAGGTATGATCCACTGCATTCTACTGCTCCCTCTTTTCCTACAAATTTGTGATGTATATCTGTAATGTGAGGAATCTCTCTCCGTCTGTCTGTAATTCGCCGATCATGGAAAGTGTTCATCTGATCTACTTCAAACTTGGCATGATAGTTGCTGGATGCTCAGGGAAGTAATCTTTTCAACTTTCGTGTAATTCAGTTATGAGACAGGTTCAATATTAATAAATTTAGAATAAACAGATGATCAGCACTCTGTGCAGCTTCAGGGCTCTGCTGAAACAGAGCAAAACCACCAGAAATGGTGGAGGCAGTGTAGCTACAAGTCAAGTAAGGCACGAAAAACCTGTATGGAAACAACAAAGAAGAAAAAAGTGAAGCAAAATGAAAAAGTAAACACACTATCTGTCCTCATTCACCGATGGGTACATTGTCATCTCTGTGTTTACTGCTTTGTATTTACCAGGTACATCATCACAACCTTGTCTACTGGTGCATATTTGTTGTTGATGAAACTTTTGACGTTTCACTGCCACATTGTTTGATACGGTTGTATCTGTTTATCTGTACTCTGGCATGCTATTTAAAATCCCACACTAGGGCAGCGCTACAGGGCCGCTAATTGTGCAGTCCAAACAAAGGTAGCATAGAGAAGGTTCTTCTTGTGCTGATGCTGATCCCTGTGTAAAAAGAGCTATAGAGACCACACAGTACTCTGATGTGTATACAGTGGAGATGATGATGTGTCTTGCTTATCTGGATGATTTGTTGCTTTGGGCTGGACCTGTTTCTTTTTGTTTTTTTCTTCACATTGCAAAAATATATTTCTAGAAAGCAACGTGGGATCTGGCAGCAGATGAAACACTGATTGCCTCTGGGGAATAAAGAGAAAAGAAATAAAAAAAAGAAAGAAAGTGGGACAAGGGATTGGAAAAGAAAACATTGCATTAATCAGCTGGCAGTGGTTTTAGACCAGCCAGCTATGGACCGCTATGGAACTTTGAATTAGTTGCAGAAGTCTGCTCATTCCTGCTGCCCTACTTTTCACAGCAAACACCAAACCTGTGCAAACTGCTCCTCACATTGATTGAGAGCGTGGGGCACACTGACCCCTCATGATGAACTGCAGACTGGATATTGACTACCTTTCATTTTCTTTGCAAATACACCTGGTCTAGAAATAAAAGTAACCCTGACAAAGGCCCAGTATAAAGTATTTATAAACGGTATCAAAGGATAGGACAGTATTGCATCCATAAATACCCATGAACTACTGTTGCATTTATTAGATTAGCAGATATTTTCCTTCAAAATTTGAGTGTGAATATCAACCTTCCACATCAGCTCAGTTTTATTTCTATAGCCCCAAATCAGGCTTTCTCAGTGGGCTATACAATCTGTTCCATGTCTGATGCCTTCTGTCCTTAGACCCTCCATTCAAAGAGGTAAAAGCTCCACAAATGAGTCATTTTAACAGGGGGAACATGGGAGAACCCTCCTCTTACAGTAGCTAATGAGCCAGCTGCACTGAAAGGAGGACCCTGTGCCTTTTCCCTCCTGTAGTGACTGAACCAATCAACTCAAATGACTGGTGCTTCATACAGCTAGTGTAATTTTGAAAATGGCCACATGCATTTTTTATGTGTTTTATGAGGGCAGGATATGGAAATTAAGTTTCTATAAGTTTACATACGTTGCTGTGTATTGCTTGCTGTATAGACTGCTTTTCCACAAAAGTATGCTGTAATGCAAAAGCAATGCACACATGCATCAGGTTAAAGAAGATAATGAATCACTATAATGTGGTCATGCTTCTGTTACTCTCAGTCATGGGTACTTTGGCGTCACCAAGGCTACGATCACATTACAAGCCTCATTGTTCACAATCTGCTCATGAATACCTGACCATCTGCATTGTTGCTGTCATCTCTGCTATGCTTGTTTTACTGCGCTGCTGATGCTGGCTGAGGACGACGGCGCTCAGCACATAAATGTGTGCAAAAAAGCCGTACAAATTCCAATCTGACTGTTTGCATTCATCACGAATTGAATATATTGTAAATCCACATATGAAAGGGACTCAAGTCGGAGTGGAAATGATTGGATTTATATGTTTACACTGTTTGGTAATCTGAACGTAATCTCAATGGCCTTTTTTTGTGTTTGGAAAACATCAATATGCTCGCTTCTCTTCTCCTCACACATTTACACACTCACTCACCTTTAGTTGACCAAAAAACACAACTCGTGTTTCCATTCCATTTACACAGCAGCAGGTGTGTGTGGAGGAGGCTTTTCTGATAAAGAACATATTGAAACGATCAAAACCAACCTGATACCAAATGACTTCCAGACACCAGGAGCATTTAATAAAACAACACCATAAGTGTGTCTGCATTCAGTCATCACACCATTATCAGCACATTTATCTTTTTCTCTTGAAAGCCATTGAGGGCTGACGTCACTAAGAGCTGCTTCCTGTTTCTCATTCCCTCAATCGGCACAAAGAAATAAAATGTAGACCAACTGAACTATCATCAAACAATAGATATCGTCAAATTACACAGCCAGACACTTAACTATATGCCTGTAGCAATGTTGAATGCTGTGTTTCAAAAGAGACCAAAACCTACATAGAACAGGAGAAGCTGTCGGTGTACTTTGGTACAGTATTATGCCATGGGAAAGCTTATCCCGCCTCTTCTTCTTCTTCCGGCTGCTCCCAGTTAGGTGTCACCAAAGCAGATTTTTCCATCTGCATTGTTGATCCGGCACAGGCTTTACGCCGGATACCTTTCCTGATGCAACCCTCCCCCTTTATATGGGCATGGGACCAGCACCACTGGCTTGTACACCCCAGTGGGTGCCAGGGATAGCAGTTTAGGATAATTTACAAGAAATAGTAAAAGGACAAAACAAATCCAAAGAATTATTTAGAATTTTTTATTTTCCTTCTACTTCTTTTGCAAGACAGAAATAGGTTAAATTGGTGCCCTTGCATCAATTTAGAGCTTAAATAAGCTTTCAGCTTTTAAATGATTTCACCTTATTTCAAGACACTCACAGATGAAAACATCATTTGCTGTGAGAACACATGAAATTATTTTTACTTTGCCTCAAGAAAACATTACATTCATGACTGAAGGTGACTCCAAATATCTTCAAATAACAATTTAGTGCTTTTCACTACCATGTAAAACTTGACTGTGTGTGTCGCTTAAGGTTGTCCTCTAACTAATACTCATGCATACTGGGCTTTCCAGCAGCATCTCAGTCTCTCCTGAAACTTCCATTTACATTTTCATTTATATTATAATCCTTTGGCTCGAGACCAACGTGGAAACATGGCACCGTTCTGCACGCTGTCTATGTAGATGAGCATTACAAAGATAATAGGAATGCATGCAGATGTGAAGGATAATATATGACTTGGTCCCAAGTTTGGACATTGCTGCATGTGTAAGTTTTGTAATTAACAGCAGGGTTGGCCTTGCAGAGCAGCTGATTCATGTCATATGCTATATGTTCACTTTGTGAAGATATATGAGGCTTTTCATAGATTTAAATGACTATGTTATAGGTTTCTTAAAGGATGAACCACTAAGCTCGAAACCATGTTTTCTACACACTTTGACTAACCATAGATAAATGTCTGATGTGCTGAAGATTTGATCGCATTGATTAAAAGTTCCGGGAAACCATTGGTTGTCATTCATTTCTCAATAAACTAAAATCTGTTAGCACAGTCTTGAAAGTCTTTTGAGGTGTGTGATCCATCCCAAAGAGCTTCATTCACATTTAACGTTCACTGATGGATCGATCACAAGTAACAGTCTGCTGATTGATTGTCACATTCTCTGGGAATTAAAACACAAACCTGCATATGCATAGACTGACCTGAACTATATTGATCACAACATGAAAAATGAATGTTTGCATGTCAATAATAAATCACAAATGTCCTCCACCAACCTGCAGCATAGAGGGGTGTCTCATTACAGTAACCAAAGATGATACTACAGCCCTACCTCAGCATGCATGTGAGTATGCATGTAAGAGTGTATGCTGAATCTGCTTCTTATCAGGCCCAGTGGTCTTACATCTTGATAATTTGGACTTTGTTGCGTGTGCATTCCTGGGAGATACCCGGCTCTGTGGAAATGTAATGCTGTGTAATCAGTCGATCATGTCATGGATCTTGTCAGTTGTGTCCTGTGTGGTGACAGTGACCGGCTGTCCAGGACAGAGGTCATCCTACAGGCTCTCTCTACCACATTTTATCTTCAGCAAACCACACTATAAGACGGGGCACTTTCCTCTAAAGTGGCAGCCATGTCCTCGTGGACTTCCTTAGGTGATCAAGGGAGCAGATGGGCAGATGCATGCAGGACGATGTTGTCCATTTGAATTACCCCAAACAGAAAAAAAAACACAGAAGAAGAATGCATAGAATAAGAGCTGTGCAACTCTTCTTCTTCTACCTTAGGCTGAGACAGTATCAATCATTCTTGACTTATTGCATGAGATTTGGGCCTCAGATTTCTCTGTCACTGATGCAGCCGTTTCATCTTAGTACCTTGTACCCACAAGGAAAATTGCCTTTCAAGATTAAAAAACCATAAAGCAGTGGATTCTTTTGTAAACTGAAGTTGTTAAAATGTGACTCTTTATAAGGTAAATACGCTGCTGTACAGCTATTATCACAGTCTGCTACACATGCTTTATATTCTATAACATATCGTCTTTGCCTTTTCCTCCTCATTTATCATTCTACATTGTTAAACCTACAATGTCATTTATCATTCAGAGGGTGGAAAGGGAGAACTGTTAATCTTCTATCTTGTTCTATTACAGCATAATGTTCTGAGTATAATTTAGCACTGATGAGTCACTGTGTGAGTGTGTGAGTGAGTGTGTATGTTTGTGTTCTGCACTGTACTGTTATTGTACGGCAACCAAATGCGATTTCCAGTGCATGCATGTGTTTGTGTGTGTGTGTGTGCAAGCGTGCATGTAAATTTTTAATGTGTGTGGATTTAATGGTTAATGAAGGATTTGTGGTTCCAGATGGGAAGGCACAGTTTGACTTCCTGATTCATGATCTGTCACATCCACTTTACCTTTTCCCACCTCTCAGTGGTAGTGGAGCTCAAGCAAAGCTACTGCACTGTGAAAAGACCAGGCTTACAGAGAATTTGAAGACCTCTTGAATTTTAATGGGGTTTTCAGTGGAATTTACAAGTTATAAATCTTTATTCTGTCTAATGCCAACACTGATTGTGTTTTTTGGCTTGATTTTTTTTTTTTTTTGCAAAAAGGAAAAAAAGAAACATCTACGATGAGGTTTGCATAAAATCAAGTATGTAAAATATGACGTAATAAGAATTACAACCCCCAAATATTACTGGTCATGTATTAGCTCTATGAAGTATGCATGTTAATATAGAAAGCATGCAATGCTAATGTATCTGGTCAGAGGAAGTTGTCAGATCATCAGAGTCAGCCAAGTGTAAGTGTGATCTGTACAGTCTGTTTACACTGAGATGGAACATGAAGGCTTCCATCCAATCAGCTGCATGATCTGCTGCCATTAGTCAGTGTTCTGTTAGCAGTGTAGTTAGATAGTTAGATAGTAGTTAGTTATTCATACAGACACTTGGCAGCAATCAAAAAATCAAAGGCTCTGATAAAATATAATTTTATTTGGCCCAAATGAAATGATTGGATGTCTTACCTGCCTACACAATAGCACATTGCATGTGCCCTCATTCTTCATGACTTGCAGAGAAAGTGCATTACAAATTTCTCAATACTAACCTTCTAGCTGAGCAGCTATGAATACTAAAAACAGCCATGTTTGTTGTTTACATTCATTATGATATTGTTTGGTGATTTGCTTTAATGTGACTGAGATATAGTCATAGTAGGTAGTTGGATATGATGACCAACAAAAACAATGCATTGTGTACAAACTGCAGTGAAGTCTCCAGTTTTACATACCCCACATTTATAGTAAGGTCTTTGTGGACTTTATCATTCTGTTCATTTGCCAGTTTAATGTTGCTTTGTTGCAGATGCTGAAAAAACAGTGTAGTCATTTGGTAATTTGTCTCATGCACACTAAATCCGGGTTAAGGGACATAGAAATCAACTTGTTCTACTTGAGACCAGGTTTCTTGCATCTCAGTTAGTTTGTGGTGATTTAGTTCAGCACAACATGTCCACTCCTTCTTTAGATACCTCTGCAGAGGTGATCATGTTCTTGGTCCAATTTGTATGACTCAGCAGGATTACGGAAGTCTACTGGCCCAATTTTCATGCAACTTATTTTTCACTTTCATGGTGTAGGATTGTAGTTGTGCGTTTGCCCCTCCTCTGCGGCTCAGGAGTACAACTGTGGTTGAGCAAGCCTGACAATAAATTAAGAGCACCATTAGTGGCAGGAAGAATTTATAGCTTTTTACCTAAAGAGCGGAAACCATGGCGATATTTTGGTGCTAATTGAAAGATACAGCTATAGCAGGTTATCCAGGTCATGTGTGAAACAGTGTTCCTGCTTCTAGTCTTTTACCCAACCCAGCTAGGCTAGGCTACATATCCAGGGTCTTTATCTCCTTACCTGATAGACGGATAGAAATGATATCTGACTTTGATTCTCGATTCAATAATGGCATTTTCCAAAACACTGAAGCGCTTTTCTGTGGTGCAGTAGTACTGAGTGCTGCTGAGTACCTGGAGCTTTATTAATAAATGTATCCAGGTCAACTGAAGCTATAGTGGGATGTAAAACATCTGATCTTACCAGTTAGGGAACAAATATTAGAAGCATTTAAGCACATAAACTCACACAGGCAATGCAGATTTCACCAAAAAAAATCATCATGCGTAATTTGTTTTGCTGCATGTTAAGTAGTGCATCACAAACATCTCATCAACATAAACATTTTTTTCCCATAAAGACTTCTCCTCTCATGCCCTCACAACTATCTAAGCAGAAACACCCAGACTGTACAAATGTCTAACAGAATTACTTACACTTATTTAATAGCTGTTCTCTCACTTGATTTAACACAATGCTATTTTTTAGAGACTTAATTTCTTCCAGTGTGCATCTGCACTCAACAACAAGCCCTCTGCAGTTCGCCTCACTTGAGACCTTAATGTGCAATAATTAATGAAGCTGGATAAAACAACGTCTCTTCCATTAATTAACGCTGCTTCTACACCAAGCGAATACAGAATCTACACTACAAGTAGTTACATGATGTATCACCACTTTGAATATAACAAACTAATATATCAGATTTGTGTTATTCAACTTTGAAATAATTAAAATGTTGATTACTGATGGACTTTTCACTCAAATACGGACATGACTGCACTTTGAACTAATAGTTGTGTGTTTCTCTGTATAAAATGTTTTGTACGTGTCTTTTATTGTGGTTTTCTTTTTTTCTTTGTTGTAGTGTATGGCTTTATTGTGTGTCCATCTTATTTAATGTCTGTACAGCACTTTGGTCAACTGTGTTGTTTTTTAAATGTGCTTATAAATAAAGTTGATGATGATGATAATGATGATCAAATGCATCATTTTTTTTCTGCATAGCCGTCAAACACTGAGAACAATAGTGTGATGAGTCATATTTCTGTTATGGTTTGTAAATGGTGGAATCAAGTGGCTTCTGTTTAGCAGGTACAGCCTGGAGGGAAAATACTACTGATGACCTCCCCATAGCATTTTCACTCATTTCACTTTTCACTGTTTGGTATTTTGTGTGATGCAGCACTGTGGGAGGGTGGGAACGTTAATTACAATGCTTATTTTATCAGAACCTCAGCATAATCTTGCTGTTGTGTTTGTCTTGGCAGAATTTTAACATTAGATACATACAGATACAACGATGTGTTGCCTAATAAACATGAGTTGAAATAAAACAGAAGTACCCATGCAATGTCATACAATCCA
Source organism: Chaunax sp. Z400 (assembly GCA_037577475.1). NCBI lineage: Eukaryota > Metazoa > Chordata > Actinopteri > Lophiiformes > Chaunacidae > Chaunax > Chaunax sp. Z400. Next base: position 33,639,956 of record CM075189.1, on the reverse strand, counting down.
ATACAGCAGAGCTATAATGAATCTTTTTTGTTTTCCTTTTCTTTCTCTTTCCTCAATCCTCCTCATGAACAAAGGGTGGTGCACGAGGCTGGGCTTGGAGTTACAAAGGTAAGAAGAGAATGTAGAAAATTTGATAGCACACCGCTAACAAAGCATGACTGTGAATGTGATTTAAAGGAACTGTTAAGCAGACAGAATGGTCCAGCTCTGATCTCTCCAGAGTTTGCAGGTACAAAGTTTAGAAAATAGAATGAGCCCAGCCTGCATACAAAGCAAACTAACTTCAGCCTGCCATTGTTCTGCTGCCTCTCTGCTGCTTTCATGCCTCCATGCAGCATCAAGGCCTTATCTAACATTCTCTATAAAAGTTTATGCTTTACAAGCTACGTTACTGGACTGAAATGTCATGCACTTCCTGTCTCTAGTGGTTGCATCTTCAAGTCATGTGTCAATTTTAAAAATTAACACATCCTTCTTGTGCCTATCTGGTCAGTTGTGTTTCCACTCCATTGTGTTTCAAGCATCACAGATCCCATGGGATTCCCCACTTCCAGACAAAGGAGTCAATATTGCAGTTGTGTAAGAGGTACTCTATCAGACCTCGGATGACGATAATGAAAAATATCTTCCCCTCAGCACTGAGCAGCACGGAGATCCTAAACGGCTTGATGTTAGTTGAGTTCTCCTCCTTAGGAGCTCATACACCTTCTGCAAATCTCCTTTATTTGACTACCTTCCACCTCCTCCAGATCTCCCTCCGGATTTTCTACATCAGTGCACGAGCTAAGCAAACCTCTTGGACACAAAGAAAGACATTTGACTGGGTTCAGCTGCTAGGCCAGCTCTACCTGTCTTGACAGCAGCTTGAATCTCTTTCCAGCTGGAGTGAAATTTAAATGCTGGGCCCAGAGGATTGATCAAGCCTGTGCATTCTCCCACGTCCTCCCCTTGTGCTGCATCCATGTAGGTGTTTTGTTGGTGGATGTCTTTCTCATCTTTTGAGCATGTGAAGGATATGAACTTCTGGCCTAGTGGTTGTTCAGTAAACCCAATGCGGCCCATAAGAAAGGATTGATGCATTTCCTGTTTCTCTCCTAGCTCCACGTCCAGTGAAGCCTGGAGAACTCAAAACGGCTTCTGAAAACCTGTGTTACGCTGCAGGAGCTGAGCTGTACCTCCACCAAGGAGGTTGTGTTTTCACTTGTATCCTTAGGCTGGTTTGATGTCAGCAGTATAACACAAAAACTTTTTAACAGAATTTAATGACACTTGGTTGATGGATGGGGCATGAACCACAAAATCACTTCATTCAATTTTGATGCTGATCCAAATAGAAAGAAGGAAACAGGATTTGTTTTATAACTAAGCTTAACATTGTGAGCTTAGGAATTTTTTCAATATTTGCCCTTATTGCCCAAAAATGACTGATTTCAGCAAAACTTTGAGAGTGGTGGGGCATGGGTCAGGCAGGCTAAACAGACCTGTACTGGATTGTTAAGCCTTGAAGGTGATATGCACTCTACTGAGTGCCATTCTAGGTTTGTTTATGATTTTCCCCATGCTCCCCTGCTGTTTAACAGAACGTTAGACGTTTTATTGTGAGGCTCCAGGAGTGTTTAATGAACTAAGAAACTCCACCTGACTTTCCATCTTCATAGCAGATAATGAGTGAATTTTCATTCTTGGGTTTACAGTTCCTTTAACTGTTTGTACCATCCTGTCATATCAGTGCAAGCCGTGCTCAGGTTTATTGTAGTTCAGTGTTTTACAAAAGTTCACGTTTGAGCGCAGTCAGCCTGACCTTTGTGCAGACAAATAAGCTGCACATACATATTAAACAACCTTAATGTACTCCTCTGAAAGCATACGCTTAGTTTAATTGATATCCTGATATCGTATCAAGTTATACGATCTTCCTGAAATGACTCCGGTGAAATCAATAAAGCCCAATATAGCTCCACTTAACCTCATATGATTCCAACATGAAAATGAGTTAATGTCACTCTGAAGAGCTCAATGGGAGCAAAATGAATTATACAAGGGACATGAATGAACTCCACGTGACTCCGACTGCAACCTGATAACTGCATCAGTCTCCAGATGACATCAGTGACCTTAAGGTGAGCGGAGCAGACGCGGCGACTTGATACCGTTGTAAGACATCCCCACAGAGTCTGCATGGACCCAGAGGACTGCAGGCAGCCAGTGATTTAGCTATTGATGTATTTATTTATTTGGATCCCGATTAGTCACCACCAAAGGTAGCAACTACTCTTCCTGGAGTTCACACAAGTAAACATGACAACATCTTACAAAACAATAGTCTATTTAAGATCCAAGACAAAAAAAAGAACAGAAAAATTACAATAAAATAAAACAAACAACATCATAGCAAAAAAAAAAAAAAGATCAAATAGAAACAATGGCAATAAGTCATATAAAACATTTGATGCAGCTCATACCACTGATCCCACTGAAAACAGCATAAAGATCACTTATTATTCACAGTCAAATGTTATGTAGTAAAACATGGGAGGCTGGTGTTCTGTGTCATTAAGGATTTCTTTAAACTGTGTTTAAAACCAGTTTTACTTGTTGAACGTGTTTGATGGTAGACTATTCCATATTTTCATCCCTCTGTACACAACAGCCTTGCATTACTTTTTGAGACAGGAAGTGAAAAACGACCTCCTGTTGCATGCCTGATATGAAAATTGTGGTCATAACTACTATATGACAATTGATGGTAGGAGGTTCAGGATTTTAGATGATAAAATATTTCTTATAAGACAAAGCAGAGAAATAATTCAATTCAATTCAATTTATTTGTATATAGTGCCGAATGAATAACAAAAGTTATATCAGGGCACTTTCCAAAAAGAGCAGGTCCTGTCCTTCGCCAATGAC